>CM061133.1:308575983-308619499 GCA_030789695.1 Scilla litardierei | reverse complement strand
GAAATGGCATGCAAATATGCAGAAAAAAGTTGTAAAATATGAGCCGATCAAAATCCCCCAAGCTTGCCTTTTACTCGTCATCGAGGAAGACGCATACAAAGCTCACCGAGAGGTAAAAATAAGAAAATGAAAAAGAATACGAAGTGGAAGGGGTCGCTTGATTATTCCCTCAGATCTCAAGCCATAAGCTACACATCATGATAACTCACAAAATACGAATCACATGCTATAAAGATTTCATATCTTACTTAAACATGGTACTTGCAAGCTTTTAAGAACTACAAAAGGTACTCTCTAAATTCATACAATCAACTTATATCCACGTCATGCATTTCATAGAATTTAATATACAAATCATTGGCGACACACTTTTCAATCAAGAGTTATAACAGAAGCATATCAGAATCACACCAGGCATGCAATGGAGAATGGAATAAATCATGGCATTCACATATTTATATTGATTCATAAGAAATCTCTATAACTAAAGTATTTTGCTAAGTTTCAGCATTATCAAACTTCCCCATTCGTGCACCTCTCCACTCTAATGTCGCACTCACTCATATGGTCAAGTGAATTTACTCCCCAAGCTCAGCTTGAGGCATCACATCTAAAGGAATATGATAGTGGAAAATGTGATTTTTGCCTTGGTTTTCCCAAGTATTTTGTGGCTCCAATAATGAGATAGAAAAATATTTTTTTCTTTTTCCTTTTTGTTTCTCATTTTTCTTTTTGGATTTTTGTAGGAGCTACATGATTTGTATTTTTGGTTTTTGGCTCCTTTTGGCTTTATGTACTTTTTGGAGCTAACTTTTTTCTTTTGTAGGGATTTTTGGGAAATAGATGCGATATAAGTAGCTTTAGGAGGTGAACTCAAGTGACATGTAGAGAATAAAAAGATATATGTGGAGAAGGAAATGTGTAACGCTCGGTTCACTCTAAGATGTGCACAAATGGTTCAATAAGATAATACATCAACTAAACTCATATGTAAGCATGGATATTCTCAATCATTTCAATAAATAGTGAAGTAAGCAGTAAAGAGTACAATCATATCAGGCATGGAACAGAAGGTGAATAAGACAATAAGACAGATGCTTCCGTTATACAATTCATGCGTGAATCTTGGTGCACTTCTAACAAAAGCATACTAAACACTAATCCATACATTCAGCTTCAATTAATATCATGCATTCATATAGAGGAATTATCAAACGAATTTATAAGCAAGAACCTGGATATCAGGATACTGAAATACTCCAAATAGCATGGCAAGAGTGGTAAGCATCGTGATGGCTACTAAAGTAATAAGAGATATCATCATAAGGAACATATCTAGCAAAAAGAGGAAAAAAATAAAGAAATAAAAATAAAAGAGAGGAAGGAAAAGAAAAATAAGCACAAAATATGATGCATGAACACACATTAAAGGAAAATAAGATGGAAAAATCAAAAAGATGATGCAAAATTTTGAAAAATTCTAAAAACCCTAAAAATAGAGTAAAAGTGCAACTAAATGGCATGGAAATGCAATCCCCCAAGCTTAAACTTCACATTGTCCTCAATGTGATCATAATGGAAGAATATGAGGAACATCGATAATAATAAGGGGGTGCATGAAAAATGATGAAATGAATGACATGAAATCCTAATGCAACTACATGCACATACAATGATGCATCAGAGCGCCTTCCCCCAAGCTTATACCAAATAATCCTATTCAAATGTCTCGATCAAAAATGTTATGGCTTTGCTAAGCGAGATCGAGTCAAACGAATAAGAATGTGAGTATTCACTTGAAAGAGATTCTCGATGGTGGTGAGCAAAAGAATGTGTCACATCAAAATAGGAAGAGGGCAATTAATATAGCATATAAAGGGCAGGGTGTAAAAGATTATTGTTGCCTTCATATGAGGTAATATTTATTCTGAACAAACTAATCAATCAAATCTATACAGTCCTATCGCTGTCAAGAGGATTCGTGTTTATTTAAAGCATAAAAATTTCTACACTAATGGATTGATATCAACTATAGCAAAAGGCAGATCCAGTATCTTTACCGGTGTTGGCAACTGCTCCAACTGCTCCTTCCGTGGCTCCGCCAGACGCATGTGTCCACGGACTCCATCTGATTCCAGCAATGCGGCTTCCGGCATCTCTCCAAGAACTCCACCTGTACCCTGCGAGAGATAAGCCGCATCAATATGATGTGAATAATTCTTTCCCAAAATAAATGTATTCCAAAGAAGATAAAAAGAAATATTTAAAATTAATGATGGTTGACAACACTTCCCTAGAAATAAATCTCTACTCTCATGCACCACATCGACCAACTCCTCGTTGTTCGCTTCAGGTTCTTCAGGTAGATTTGGCATATAATCGTGGGTCTCATCAAGCAACTCCTCATCATCGTCAGACTTATCCCATCGCACCTCCTGATCATATTCGTATGCATCCATGGGTGCTAACTCCTCGCTCTCCTCCTCGTATACGTCCCATTGTGCCTCTTGATCATATGTATGTGTATCCTGCAAAAGGTACAACGAGTCGTCAAAATCTGAATCATAGTAAACATCATACATGTGAGGGGAATCAAATGTAAAGGGCGAGGGAGTAAAGAGATCTCCTTGAAGGGGAGCCATAAGCTCTGTGGGATAGTCCTCGGCGTCAGTGGAAGGGTGGTCCTCTGAGGGATGCTCAGCCTCTGTAGAAGGTAGGGATGGCTGCGGTAGCTCGAAATGAGGGGGCACAATTCGGGCTCTTTCTGTGTGCAGATGTCATTGTCCCAAGTCACGTCCTCCTCGATGGTCTGCTCCGCTACTGTATGCATGACCTCCTCAATAATATCCTCTGATGGTATAGGCTGCTCTAACTCATGTGGATGACAAGGGGAGGAGACGACGACACAAGGTGGCTCTATGGGCTCATGTATCTCGATAGTGGTGTAAAAATGGGTCTTGTGCCCCTCAACTAGAGCATAGACTCCATCATCAATTGTGCCTGTGGAAGAGATACAATGAGTAATGAAGTTTTGAAATCCGAGCTCAAAAGGATCACCTGCCGTTATTGTTAATGGACCGGTTGCTCGAACTACGTCGGCAATGTTTCTTAATAGGTCCTTATATGTGTCCTCATTCGGCAGCTTAGATGTCTCTATTTGTGGAGTGTTGATGGTGTAAAGGTGGATATGATCACCTTCAAGTGAAGCATACACTCCATCTATGATAGTACCTGCACCATAGACATTAGCCATAACGAAATCGATGAGTACTTGGTCGGATGGTTTACCTACCATAACGGTTAGCGTACCGGTAGATCGAGCATCATCTATTAATTGCTCCAAGATTGCTGCCAATTGCAGATCACTGAACTTTCCCACTTGCATCCTCTTCATAAACTCACGTGATGGTCCCTTTAGCCTTCTAGCGAAGATATCAAATAGCGTGGAACCATCCCACTCATGGTCTGACTCCGTCTAGAACATTCTAACATTCTTTCAAACCTGGACAAGGCTTTCCTGAAGGATTATCCATCAGCCTGACAGAATGTAGCGAGATATACATAGGATTGTATAGAACCCAGTTGCATCTTCTTTGGAAGCACCATCGCTACAACAACTGTACCTGATCAAGCAAAGTAAACAACCTGGAAAAGACGTCAGTGGTACAAAGAGAGATAAAGATAATAATAATAACAGGTGGTGGGGAAAAATCTCTCTCTCTCTCTCTCTTGTTTTTTTTTGTTTTTTTTGTTTGTTTTTTCTTTTTTTAACGCAGTCTAATCGACCTAATTATGACAAATTGGCACCCAACAGGAAACACCTTCCCGACAACTCGCTAAAAACTTGATTGCTCCCGGATATACACCCAGAAAACAATTGTAGTTTCACCGCAAGCGCACGATGTAGTGGCGAGCGGGTATCGAACATTAGGAGGAGGTGTTGGCTCCAATCTATCTTAGGTTGATTCGACTACGAATGTTTATTGGTGGAGATGGTTTGTCACACCCCACTTCCCATTATACCTGGGAGCGAGGATGCGAGCGGGTCTGCATGGGCTGGAGCCATGAAGCTCCAACCCAATAAGCGTCTGTGAGTAAACCATAAGCAGGTCCTTGCATGCACACTCAGAACAATATAAAAATTTCATTATTATTGCATCAATGTCCAGATTTTACAAGTACACAAATAAGGCCTAGCATGGCCATTAGAAACAGAAACACAAATGGATTTACACCTGAATAAGATTACAAAAATTATTTAATTATAGCAGAGCTGCGAAGGCATGTTGTTCTCCAGTAACAAATCTCAGCGTCTGGGCACCCTGGTCAATCTGTTCAGTCTCTAGGCTTGCTCCTCTGTAAATCTGTCTAATACCTGACGTTTATTTCACAAGACAAGGAAATATACGTCAGCAAGAGTTGCTCGGCAAGATTTAAAACGTTAGTAGAAAAGACCCTCGATAAGGTTTACAAAATCATTAATATAACATAATATGATTTCAAAAATTAAAGCATGACAGCGTAATGTGCAAAGTAATAATCATGGCAGGTGTAGTGTGCAAAGCAGTGGCATGGCAAGTGTAGTGTGCAAAGCAGTGGCATGACAAGTATAATGTGCATGGCAAGTGTAGTGTGCAAAGTAACCAACATGGCAATTTTATTAAAGGCGATGACATGGCATTTCTATTAAAAGGAAAACAACAGCAGTTTTAAATGTTACACAGTTGGCAGACTAATAAAAGGAAAGTTGTATCAGTTTTATATGTTAACACGTCCGTATATCCATCTCAATCAATTCCATAGTGTCTGCAAGTTCGTGACTAAGGCCCCCGTCGTCAGACGGCTACTAAGTGAATCCACCTTCAAGTGCCCCCGAAGGCGACCCGTTTACTACCGGCTAGTGCACGGGAACCCCACCCCACCCCAAGTGTACTTTGTCTGGACCACGAGCCAGATACGGCCAACTGAGCCATCAGGAGTTAGAGTGCTGGCACAAGCCAGAGTAGCCAAACAGGCCATTTTGTTCTATGATTTGCCAAACATGTCGCATGTTCAATAATTTACCAAACAGGCCACATGCTCTATGTTTTGCCAAACCGGCCAGCAAGTCTATGTTGTGTCTTTTGCAATTTACAAGGCATTTATTAAGGTGTCCCCACATACGCACACACATGTTTTGATCTCATCAATCTGATTTAATGAAAAGGTCCACACACACGCACACACAAATATTTATCGCATAATACACGGAAGAAAACACAAGTAGCCAGGTGTTACATCTGGATAAAAAAAGAGTTATAATATGAAGAAAAGTGCACACTTACATATCATGATATCTCGGGTTAATCAATTAATGCAACGGTTATAAGATTTGCAAAAATGTACACTTGCATATCGGAACAATAAAAAATAGCAGTAAAAATGTGCACTTGCCTGATATAACGATTTTGGGTGCCCAGATAATCGCAACGAGATGTGCGGTTCATCTGCGTCATCGGATATATAAAATCATACCATATGATTATAACTTATAAATTATTATGCACAGTTCCTGATACATGTTCTGTAATTTAATGTTTATAAACAAACCAACATACATAATAACTTATGTTATGAACCAACTTACTGATAACCTTATTAAGTTAATTTACTATTGATAAAACTAAAGTAATATACTGATAATATTAATACACCAATATTTACTACCTAAATTATAAGACTAATCTATATTATCAATTTAACCTACTGAAAACATAATATGTATATAATAATCTACTACTATTAAAAACTAAGTACTGTGCCTCCTCGAAAATAACTCACAGCTTTAAAAAAACGTACGTGTTTGGGCTTACAGGTGAGTGACGGCGAAATGGTGGCGTGGCGGCTCGTTGCCGTCGTTGCTGCGGCTCTCGAAGTGGCAGGAGGCGCGAGGAGGTTCGCCGGAGGTGGGCTCTTGGAGGAGGGCACCGTCGCTGCGGTGTGGGTCGCTGGAGCAGGGCTGGGCGAGGCATTGCTGCTCGGCGATGCGTCAGAGGGAGGGACACGGGCTGAGGCGAAGGGACGTCAGGTTCGAGGCGTTGGCAGAAGCTGCTGATCGTGATGGAGAGGTGTCGTTCGGTGTGGAGGTCGGAGTTGAGTGGTTGGCGGTGAGTTTGGAGCGGTTGGGTTCGAATGGAGGAGGTAGCGGCATTTGAAGGCGGTGGTTGCTTTTGCAGGTCAAACTGTGGTCGAGGAGAGGTCGGAGGGCTGAGCAGGGGTTCGCTTGGGAGGAGATCGGAGAGGAGGGCGAGACGCAACGGAGGCGAGGTGAGGGTGAAGGCTTGGGGGTCGGGGCTCAGGCAGCGGGTTTGTGGCCTAGAGGTGCGGTGAGGCGAGTGGGAAAGTTCGACGAGGGGCGGCAGTGGAGGAGCGCTCGTCGGAGCGAGGCGAGTGGCGGGCTGGAGGGGCGCTGGGCGCCGCCGATCTGAGGTCGGAGCTGTGAACATGGGATGTGTGTAACGACCCGTCCCCAGGATACCCCAAGAAGCGAGTGTTACTAAATGAAAAGTGAATTACAATACGAATACACTAGCAAGCCCACTGTGCAGGTGCTGGGCAGTACACGTAATGCTCCATAATTAAATGCAACTTCAAAGTTCCACCAAACTAAAACCAACACATAAGAACAACATAGATTAAAACATCCTTCATATTTATTAGAAACAAAGTTCTTTTACAACTTACATACAACTCAAATTTACATACAACATATAACATCAATATACACCTCTCATTAGCAACACCTCCTAACCATACCCAAATACAACTCAACACCCCCAAAATCAATCCCCCACACTGCTCCAATCCCAAACTCTGCCAACTAAGCTTCTCCAACTGCCAATCACCTGAAAAATATCAACGGGGACACGTCACAGCGTGACCCAGTAGGAATTGCCATCTTCCACTAGTAGGCTATTATGAAAATGAGACTACTTAACATGCAACCATGGCAATGTGCAAATGAAACATGAAATAAGCAAGGGAATCATTCTACAAAACATATGAGCGAATTGCAATGACAACTACTTTACATCTACAACATAGCATAAGGCAAACTACAATAACACCCATCATCAAATTGAAACATAAAGCAAGATGTAAGAACTACAAAAAAATGAAGTGAGTTATAGTATCATTCCAATATACAAAGTGAGATTTATGGATATAAGAGGGTCTCTCATGGCTATGGGACAATAGCCTTATACATGCACGGTTCATGGGTCATCATGGCACGTCTTCATGTAAAAATATTTAATTCACTTTTCCAACATAGCATAAGGAACATCATAACAAGGTGTCATGCACATCGTGCCATGCCCACCATACCACCACAACCATACTACTTTACCACCAACATGAATGCATACCATGTCCACCACATCCCTCCCACCATGTATAACAACTAAGGTCCCACATTCATGTTACAAGAACTATTCTAATAACATTAGTCAATACTTTAGTATTCTCCTCCCTCTTTTACCTCTTCTCTCTTTTCCATTAAACTTCGCAATTTTCCCAACAAAACTCATGGACAAGTTTAATTAGCAACCATTCTTTCACACAAAATGAAGAGTGCACAACTCTACTCTCATTAGCACCATTTTTGCCATGAAGTTAGTAACTTTGAACATGATCCAAGAATAAATGACCAACTAAAGCATGACTACTTCATTCAAATGACAACAAGTGCATCAAACTTTGATAAAGATCACAACTTGCATGAAAAAGAGGGCAATTTGCATATAATTCAATAAAGATTTCCATTTTCCTATTGAATTTAACCAATGAAAGGGACTAACAACACAAAGGTGCCAACTTGCACATGGGTTCTCAATAAAATTAACTTATTGAACAACAATCGTTAATAATTTAGCAAGGGCAAAATTTAACATCACCAAATACTAAAGATGACAACATTAGTTCATTTTGCCATCTAACTAAGAAAAAGATTCTATCTTTATCATCAATTCTTAATTAGATTAGCAAGAGCTACAATAAATCCAACAACAAGACAATAAGTTAGTTTTTTAACATCCTAAATTGATTAAGATGTTCACTAAGTCAAGAGAATGAGATCCTACAACAAATGAGATTTCTAATTCAACATGCCATGCAATAACATACTAGAGAAGTTGGTCTTCCTACCTCAAATTGGGATGATGAAATCCTCCTCTCTTCCCCTTGATCTCCTCCTTAATTCCCTTCAATTTCTCTTCTTCCCCCCTCTCACTCTCTCGAGAAAAATTTCGGCCTATAAGGAAGTAAATGAGATGGGAAGAGAGAGAGGATGATAACATAAAGAAATAAAAAGAAAAGAAATATAAGAAGAATGTAGAAGCCCAGTTTAAAAATAATTAAGTAGAAGATATTTTCTCAAAGACCCATTCATTTACAAGTTTGTCACCCTCTACAAGCTTCTCATCCCTCCTATACACATAGCCCAAACCTAATTACAATTATGCCATTCTCTACACATGGTATGATAATACGCACTCTCTCTTAAAACTTAATTACAAAAATCTCATCCTTAATAATAAAAATCACATCTCTCATTCTAATGTCTCAAGCCCAAGAACAAGGCCCAACAAACAACCCACTAGCTAATAAAATTAGCTAAGGCCCAACTATATTAATAATAATCATTACTAATAAACACACCAATAATACTATCAATAACAACAACCGTGGTGTATTGATTCCCCGGATTTGGTTTTGGATGATGAGCAAACATAAATAATGTATACTAACTTATTTGTGAGCGCAGTAACAGAGATCGTCGCCAAATTACTACGAACATCTAAAGCGACATCTCAAGACTTCTCAATACGCATGATCATATGCCCGAAGCTTCGTTGAAGCTCAAGGAGCAATATTGAAGTCAAGAGGAATAAAGATTGAAGCTTTGAAGACGGCTCGTAAGGTTTATTTTATAGTCTTCTAGCTTCATAGATTAGAATGTTAAGCCTTGAGTAGGACTTACTTAATAATCTTCATTTCGCTCATATCTTAGAGCTAGGATTATCCTTGAAGCCATTAGAAACTTTCACGAAGCCTATCGTTTCTTCCCTCGGCTTCGAGTGCATGTTAGTTGGTTCATGAAGAGTCACCAACTGACTAGATGACGATCTAGTCGGTCGGCAACTATACATGAACCGACTAGTTTGCCTCTCTTTATTCAGCTCTTTCTATGACTACAGTTAGTCGGTCAAAGAAGAGTCACCGACCGACTAGATGACGATCTAGTCGGTTAGGAATCCTTCTTAGACCGACTAGTTGTGTACAGTCATTTTCCGCCTGAGCTACTGTTTCGAGTTAGTCGGTCAAAGAACGTTTGTCGACCGACTAGTTGAGAAACTAGTCGGTCAGCATTTGTTCTTAAACCGACTAAGTCAACTTGATGTCAGCCTATTCTATTTCGACGTTAGTCGGTCAAAGAACATTCACCGACCGACTAGTTGTGAAACTAGTCGGTCGGCAAGTCTTCTTAGACCGACTAGTTGTCTTTGCCTGTACTTCGACTTCTTGGCTGTTCTTCCATTAGTCGGTCTACGTTGATTGACCGACCGACTAGTTGATGAACTAGTCGGTCGGTGGTTGTTCTTTGACCGACTAGTTGGGTTCAGAAAAGAGCCGTTGGGAACTTTTCCAACACGATTTTCCTTGCCTCTATAAATACAAACTTGATACGTTTGAGGCAAGGTTAGAGGTCCTATTTCCAAGCAATTTCAGACCTATGAGAAGAGCTCTCCCAAGCTATTTCAAAGCTCTCTCTCCCTCACAAGAATCTCTCCCTCAACACCTTGAGCCCTAATTCCTCAAGAGAGATTCTCTCCATTGTGAGCTTCTCAAGCCAAGAGCTTGATTCAAGTCACCATACTCCACCCTAGGCTTCCATTGCTGGTCATCTTCTTGAAGCTAGGGTTTGGTGGCATCATCTTCCTCAAAATCCATCATTGCCCTAATTTGGTAAGATTTACTCAAGGCATAGGATTTTGTACGGTAAGAGTTTATTTCATTTACTTTCATTTTGTAAGTGTTTATCTCTCGGTTGTGAGAGTTGTGTTTGTGATCCCGGGTTGTGGGAGTCACAAATTACTTTGTGTATGATTTGACTTGGTGAAGGTTCTTCACAAGTATTTCATAGTGGAAATCTTGAGTTAGGGTTTCTAACTCAAGTATCCGGAGGGGATCCGGGTGGTTGGGACGTAGGATCACCGGGAACAAGTCGGGGAGACTTGGGTGGATCCGAACCCAGTAACATACTTTGTTTGCGTATGTTTTAATTCTTGTTGACTGTTGTTCAATTCCGCATTGTCGTTTGTTCATTGCACAATAGTTAGGAATAACTCTCTTAATTATTTTAAGTATTATTCACCCCCCTCTAGTACGTGTGCAGTAGCTACCACAGGGCACTACAACAACAACATTAATAATACCAATAATACAAATACTAATACTCCCCATTATTACAATAATACCATCCACTACTAACAACAACACTTACTACAACAATAATCAACAACAACACTTACAACCACAATAATACTATTAATCCATCATTACTACAACAAACAACAACATTGCTATTAAATAACATAATAGTAGTACCATGCTACTATTATTAATAATACATCCCCACCAATACACAAGTCCATCCAAATAATACTTAGCACTAACCACAATAAGATATACTCTCACTATTAGCACTTAGTAATAATACTTCATATACTAACATATAAACCAATGTTCATATACTAATAATCATACACCAACATTCATATATCAATATTCACATACCAATATATACACATCTCACTTCATACATATACCAAGGCATGCAACCATAGTATTTTCACACATAGGGCATTACAATCTACCCACCTTAAAAATAAAGTTCGTCCTCGAACTTTCTAACTTAGGGCTCTACCTTAAGGCTAGACTGCTACCCACCTTAAGACTCAACTACCCTATGGAAGCATTACCTGCACTACCTTACGCACGCCACAGTGCGATGACCTGCACGGGCCACCAAAATGTAACGACCTGTCCCCAGGATACCACAAGAAGTGAGTGTTACAAAATGAAAAGAGAATTACAATACGAATACACTAGCAGGCCCACTGTGCACGTGCTGGGCAGTACACGTAATGCTCCATAATTAAATGCAACTCCAAAGTTCCACCAAACTAAAACCAACACATAAGAACAACATAGATTAAAACATCCTTCATATTTATTAGAAACAAAGTTCTTTTACAACTTACATACAACTCAAATTTACATACAACATATAACATTAATATACACCTCTCATTAGCAACACCTCCTAACCATACCCAAATACAACTCAACACCCCCAAAATCAAACCCCACACTGCTCCAATCCCAAACTCTGCCAACTAAGCTTCTCCAACTGCCAATCACCTGAAAAATATCAACGGGGACACGTCACAGCGTGACCCAGTAGGAATTGCCAACTTCCACTAGTATGTGTAGGATCCTGCCAAAACAGAGTTAGGATCGATAAATGAAGTTGAGACTTACGCTTGCGTATGCGGCATGGTAGTCTACGAACTTCGCCTTCGGATTCGCCACGACGGATCGAGTCTTCTCACGAACGGAGTAAGGCTACTAAATCCACAATCTAAATCTCTACTTTTAGATTAAGAACTTGGATAAAGAGAGAAGAAGGATTTCGGCAGAGCTTCGCTAGAATGAAATGCATGCAAGAATGCCATGCAAAAGTGTAAGGAAATGGCTAACCCTTGGGTCTTATTTATAGCCCCCAAGGTAGTTATTTTAGGAGCAATTGTTCCTTTGGAACAATTTAACTAAGGTGTACCATCGTACATGGCATATTATAAGCTTAAGTTGTACCATATGCATGGTACAACATAAGCTTAAGATATTACCCCTTTATTAGCCATATGTCGCATGCATTTATGCACATATAATGCGACTTTCCCATCAATCTAGAGATCCTCTCCGCAAGGGAACATATTCCCTTTGCGCACGACTTCGTGTACGCGACGTTCGAGGTCCGTATTCCCTCGTACATCCCCTACAAGGGTGTACTAACGTCTTCCATATACAACATCTCCCACTCACACTTGAGGGGATTGTAAGAGAACGTCTTTCTCTTAGTTCTTTCATCTATCATACCGAGAAATAGACCGTGCTACCGTCATGCGCGTAGAGTCTGTTGTTGTGCACTTGTTAGAGATACACAACGACCTCGAAGGTGCAAAGTTGAGTAGTTCAACGCATGCTTTACCCTAGATTATTTCTTCACATTTCTTATACTTTATATTCAACAATTGAATCCCATCTGGATCACAATTGGCTGGCCAGCTTTGAATCATTAAAGTCCAAATGTGAATATGAAATCAATCTTCCTCTTCTTGCGAACCTTCTGATCTTGACTTGATTCGCTTTTCTAACATGCCCCGCCGAGCCGAATTATCATAGCCCATTAGCAACACGCTAAGATAGCGATCATCTCGTCAAATCTAAAGGAACCAATTGGAGTCCTTGAGGGTAAGAGTTAAGGCCCATATGGCCTTTGAGTCTCACATAATAGCAAACACTATTGCTACTAACTCAGTGGTCGAAATGCATACGTGGTATGAACACGTATTACAACATCACTCCTTTCCCAGGGAGAGTATGTCTTAATGATGTTGTACGGATGAAAGATCAGACACCACAGTGCCTATCTTTTGAGTCCCCTTACTACCCATGAAATATTCCTGGACTCTCATCCTGCATAAGACAGATAGGATTTAAAAAATCCTATGAGATCCTTTTTAAAATATCCTTGTGATACAGATCTCAGATCTTTTGTAAGCATCCATATGATGCAGATCTTTCATTCGACTATCTTGTTTAAGTCACGACTCTAAATCATTCGTCTAATGATTTTGACTTTAAACTAGTCTCATCTCTATCTTATCCATCTGATAAGATAAGGCGGTTGCTCATGTGAGAGAGCCAACCTTAATCTGTCCGACATACACACAATTCAGCTGAGATTTCAAAAATGTACACAAACATTTCTTAAGAAATTCATATGCAATGTTTGAAAAAGAACTTATTCTTTTATTAATTTTGATCATTTACAGACATGGGAATCTACATTGGTACAACTCAGCTCTTACGCAATCCTTGAGATGATAAGTGTTTGTAAAACACATTTCTGGGGATCGCTTTCGTAAGCTGATCCTCTATCATCTCATGCGTAGATATGTACCTTATGTCTACCCTTTTGGTTTTATCATAGTCTTTTGCAAATCTGCAGTTCCTTTAAGATACTGCATTATGCTCTTAACCGCTTTCCAGTGTTCTTGCCCTGGGTTGGATTGGTAACGTCTTACCATTCCAACGGCAAAACAGATGTCTGGTCTTGTATGCATCATAGCGTACATAAGACTAACAACTGCACTGGAATATGAAACTTTTTCCATAATTTCCCTTTCCTTTTGGTTCTTTGGACATGATTTCAGATATAAATTATCGCATCTGCTTATAGGAGTATCAATTTGACTTGTAGTCCTACATATTAAACCGTTCTAGAACCTTCTTTATATAAGTCTCTTGTGAAAGAGAAAGAAGTTTCTTCGAACGATTCCTTGAAATCTTAATTCCAAGGATATATGTGACTTCCCCATGTCTTTCATCTCAAAACTGATGAAAGTCAAGCCTTGATATCCATCACAAAGCCCTTGTCATTTCTGGTTATTAAAATGTCATCTACATATAGAGACATAATAACGTGCTTGCTTTTAATCCTCTTGATATATACGCAGTTATCTTCATCAATCATAGAAAATCCATTTGATAAGACAACTTCTTGAAATCGTATATACCATTGCCTCGAGGATTATTTAAGACCATATATGGACTTACGAAGTTTACAAACCTTATGTTCGTTTCCTTCTTTTACAGACCCTGTTGGTTGTTCCATATAGATCTCCTCGTCCAATTCTCCATTGAGAAAGGCAGTCTTTACATCCATCTGATGTAATTCGAGGTTTAAGCAAGCTACCATTGCCAGAATCAGGCGAATCGAGGTAAAACGCACAACAGGTGAGAAGGTCTCTTCGTAGTCTATCCCTTCCTGTTGCGTAAAACCTTTCGCGACAAGGCGAGCTTTATATCTATCTATAGAGCCATCAGCCTTATGCTTAATCTTGAGAACCCATTTGTTCCCAATTACTCTATGTCCTCTGGGTAAGTTAACTAAGTCCCAGACCTGGTTAACTTTCATGGATTTCAATTCCTCCTTCATCGCTTCCATCCATTTGTCTTTTGCAGGGCAAAATACGGCCTGTTTGAAAGTAGCAGGCTCGTCATTTTCTTGTAGTAAAATCATAAAGGTTTGCGGAAATTTCAACCTCAAATGTTAGAGGAGCCAACCTTGTATGACTACTACGTCGTATTTGAGATTCTTCAAGTCCTTATTGACTCGAAGTTAGATCAATTCTAATATCACTCCCACTTGAAATGTCGTTTAGAATTGCTCCCACTTGGATCATTATTCCCGTATGTAATAGGATAATTGTCATTCGTATAATCCATTGGTGAAAGTTGAAACGTATCTTCGTTTTCACCAAGAATTCTCCCACTCGAATGAGGTAATCCTTCTTGATCATAAATCTCAAATAGAGATAAGTCCTGACTTATCTCGCCCTGTCTTGGAAACTCGTTTTCCAAGAAAGTGACATCCCTCGACTCAAACTCAATTAGCCCACCATTGTCTTCCTGACTAACAAAAACATAACATTTGGAGTTTTCTGCGTATCGTTTAAAGATACATTTCCTTCCCCTTGGCCCAAGTTTGCCATATTTATGGGAGGAAATATGTGCGTAGAATGCACAACCCCAAGGTTTCAAAATGTTTAAGTCAGGAGACTTTTGGTTCCACAACTCATAAGGAGTGGAGCTAACTGATTTCGAGGGTACGCGGTTTAAAATAAAAACGGCCGTCAATAATGCATCACCCCAAAAGGTGATTGGCAAGTTAGCTTGCGCCATCATTGAACGGACCATTTCCATTAAAGTCATATTTCTCCTTTCTGCAACACCGTTTTGTTGAGGAGTATAAGGCATAGTTACCTGATGTACCATGCATTTTTCATCACAAAGTTCCTTAAAACTTGTTGATTGATATTCACCGCACCTATCGGTTCGCAAGACCTTAATCTTGCGATCTAATTGATTCTCCACTAAACTCATATAGTTTTTAAAGCAAGCCAAAGCTTCACTTTTGTGGGATACCAAATAGATATGTCCGAATTGGGTGAAATCATCAATAAAAGTGATGAAATAGGACTTTACACGTCTTGTCTTGACATTCATCGGACCTCATATGTCCGAATGGATAAGCTGTAATGGAACCTCGGCCCTTGTGCCGGTTCCAAACGGCTTGCGACAAGATTTCCCCACAAGGCAATGTATGCAGGTCGACATTTCAACCTTTGAAACATTTGATAGAAGGCCACGTTTGGCAAATCTATCCATACGCGTTGGTCCAATATGACCAAGCCTTGTGTGCCAACAAATTATTTTAGACTCATTAGTCAAAGAATTTGTCACAAGGAAATTTTCATTACATGAGGAATCATACATTGTACTTATTGCAATAAATCCTTTGAAATACAAACCCAGTACCAATAAAGGAATTATTACAAAATAGGTCCATATTACAATCATGAAGGAACCAACTATAACCAAGACCCATTAAATTGACCACAGTTTTTTAATATTCCTTTGAATATATGGAATGAAGAGAACATCATGAAGTAGGAGAGTGCGGCCGTTGTCCAAGACTAGCTTGCGAGTCCCAACGCCTTTCACTTCAACACGTGTGTTGTTTCCTACATTGATCCACGTCATTCCTTGGGGTATCCGGTGATACTCCACGAAGGACCGTCTGTCCTTTGCTATGTGGTCGGTGGCACCTCGTCACTTCCACTCGTACACGAACGAGCATAGTGACCGAGCTTGTTGCACTTGAAGCACTTGATCCTTTTCAAGTCTTTCTTCTTGTGCCATTTCTTGTGCCCACCCTTATGTTTGGGTTCCTTGGTAGACTCAGGTTGCTTATTACGTTCATTTAGAAGACTTCGAACGATCTTTACGTTTCTTTCCCCCGTGTGAGGAACTAGCAACCATGTGCACTTCTGCACTTGGCTTGGCAGCCGCAAGCCGCTCTTCCTCTAATTCGAGGTGCTTGGAAACATCGTTGAAGGTTTTGATGCTCTCATTATGAGTGAGATGCATCTTCATCTGATCCCACCCATTTGGTAGGGAACGTATGACTGCTTGGATTTGTTGCTCATCTGTGAGCACATGACCTGCATCCTTTAACTCCGAGATAAGGTTCGCCATATGTCTCAGATGTTTCCCTATGGAATGATCTGGACGTTTCTTATATGAATCGAACCTTATAGTTAAGGAGCGAAGTTTGGACACCGATGTGCCACCGAACTTCTCCTCTAGCTTGGACCATATGTCCATGGCTAGGTCATGTTCTCGGAAGATGCGCATTATGTCATCAGCCATACTGCTTAATAACGTAATGCGCGCTATCTTGTTCTTCCGAGACCAAGCATCAAAAGCTTCCTTGTCTCGTCGGTGTTGGGCCGTAGTGCCCAACTCGGGTTCAATCATAACGTTCTTTAGAGTTTCGAGCACTTCTTGCTCCTCTAGAACGTATTGTATCTTGATGGACCAAAGTTTGTAATTATCGCCGTTGAGTTTTTCACCTCTGTTTAACTCAGCGACGATATTCTTTGAAGCGGAAGACATTTTACTTTTAAAATGCTGCAAAAGACACAAAAACCGAAGGTTTGATCAAAACATTGCATAAAAATTCTTAAAATATAACTCCCACTTGAAATGATAATAGAATATCCCATTTGGATAGTTCTAAAAATTCAAATCCCACTTGGAATTATATTATATTTGATAAGTTACTTTCGAAAAATATTGAAGATGTTGTTCTAGAATCGAAAAGGTCTCTATGATTCCAATCACCATCTAGAACAACCTTCAATATTCCCCCATCACTTATCAAACAATCGTACTCTTATAGTACTTCGCAGCGGAAAATTACTTTTGAAAAACATATCTTTCAAAATGGAATAGGTGAGAGTTTGCGCAAAGAATTTTAGCGCAACAATTGCCAAGCCACGAGACCTGTTCTACACACCCATGGGTTAGATAACCATGGCCGGATCGTGGTAGGACTTGGAATTCTAAATTGCGCTATCCCGATTAAGGACGGGACATAACCTATTTGAAAACATCTTTTTCAAAAAAAATTTAAAATACATTGGCTAATCTCCGTAGAGTAGAGCACAACGTCATAAGTACATTGGCTAATCTCCGTAGAGTAGAGCACAATGACATGGCTAATCTCGCATGAAGTAGAGCACTATGGCTAATCTTCAAGGAGTAGAGCCCAAGGAAAAACTTCATTAAAATGTTAGCCCCGTATGGGCTAGTCGGCACTGTGGTTAGCCCCGTATGGGCTAATCGGCACATTCGAGTTTGACCAAGGCCTTTTGTCACCCCGTATGGGTCAGTCGGCAAGTTTGCGATCGACCAAGACCTTCTGCCGGATTGGTCGACCAAAACAACCAAATTGGTCGACCAATTATTTGGTCTGCAACTTCTCCCGGCCAGGGCCTCTGCCCTGGCCGAGGCTTGGCCAAGGGCCGGCCAGGGCCTCTGCCCTGGCCCCCTCGGCCAGGGCCGGCCAGGCCCTGGCCTCACCGGCCCTGTCCTCTGTCAGGGCCGGCCAGGCCCTGGCCGAGGCCAGGGCGCCGGCCCTGGCCACTGCCAGGGCCGGCCAGGCCGGCCACTGGCCTTGGCCGGGGCCGGCCACTGCCAGGGTCGGCCTGGCCGGCCCCTGGCCTTGGCCGGGGCCGGCCACTGCCGGCCTGGCCATGGCTCGGCCATGGCCGGTCATGGCCAAGGCCATTTTTGCCATGGCCGGCCATGGCCCTTTGGCCATGGCCGGCCTCCCCTTGTGTGGGGTGGCCGCACACCCCCGCCGGTGGGGGTTGCCGCGGTGGTTATTGGCCGTAGCCAACCCCCTCCGCATGGGGAGGGGGGTGCATGGCCTTCATAGCCCATTTGGCCATGGTGCACATGCACTAAAATTCATCTTCCCCGATGGGAATAACCACCACCTTCTTCCTCGATGAAGCACCCGTTCGTCGATGAAGCACCCGTTCGTCGAGAAAGTGATTATTTTCTAATGGCCGTGTGCCAAAAATGAAAAATAACATACTACGTGAACGGTCGGTTCTTCCCGTCACGGAGAGTTCCTACCATATCCGTAATGATAGGAGACCCTAACGTGAAAAGAACAACCGCTGCGTTCTCTCCGTCACGAAGCGTTCCTACCATATCCGTAATGGTAGGATACCCATTCGTGAAAAAGACAACGACTCGTTCATAGTTTCGACGGGGCGGCGGTTTGACCGGGGCGAACCCGTATGGCTCTGATACCAATGTAGGATCCTGCCAAAACAGAGTTAGGATCGATAAATGAAGTTGAGACTTACGCTTGCGTATGCGGCACGGTAGTCTACGAACTTCGCCTTCGGATTCGCCACGACGGATCGAGTCTTCTCACGAACGGAGTAAGGCTACTAAATCCACAATCTAAATCTCTACTTTTAGATTAAGAACTTGGATAAAGGGAGAGGAAGTATTTCGGCAGAGCTTCGCTAGAATGAAATGCATGCAAGAATGCCATGCAAAAGTGTAAGGAAATGGCTAACCCTTGGGTCTTATTTATATCCCCCAAGGTAGTTATTTTAGGAGCAATTGTTCCTTTGGAACAATTTAGCTAAGGTGTACCATCGTACATGGCATATTATAAGCTTAAGTTGTACCATATGCATGGTACAACATAAGCTTAAGATATTACCCCTTTATTAGCCATATGTCGCATGCATTTATGCACATATAATGCGACTTTCCCATCAATCTAGAGATCCTCTCCGCAAGGGAACATATTCCCTTTGCGCACGACTTCGTGTACGCGACGTTCGAGGTCCGTATTCCCTCGTACATCCCCTACAAGGGTGTACTAACGTCTTCCATATCCAACAGTATGCTATTATGAAAATGAGACTACTTAACATGCAACCATGGCAATGTGCAAATGAAACATGAAATAAGCAAGGGAATCATTCTACAAAACATATGAGCTAATTGTAATGACAACTACTTTACATCTACGACATAGCATAAGGCAAACTACAATAACATCAAGCATCAAATTGAAACATAAAGCAAGATGTAAGAACTACAAAAAAATGAAGTGAGTTATAATATCATTCCAATATACAAAGTGAGATTTATGGATACAAGAGGGTCTCTCATGGCTATGGGACAATAGCCTTATACATGCATGGTTCATGGGTCATCATGGCATGTCTTCATGTAAAAATATTTAATTCACTTTTCCAACATATCATAAGGAACATCATAACAAGGTGTCATGCACATCGTGCCATGCCCACCATACCACCACAACCATACTACATTACCACCAACATGAATGCATGCCATGTCCACCACATCCCTCCCACCATGTATAATAACTAAGGTCCCACATTCATGTTACAAGAACTATTCCAATAACATTAGTCAATACTTTAGTATTCTCCTCCCTCTTTCACCTCTTCTCTCTTTTCCATTAAACTTCGCAATTTTCCCAACAAAACTCATGGACAAGTTTAATTAGCAACCATTCTTTCACACAAAATGAAGAGTGCACAACTCTACTCTCATTAGCACCATTTTTGCCATGAAGTTAGTAACTTTGAACATGATCCAAGAATAAATGACCAACTAAAGCATGACTACTTCATTCAAATGACAACAAGTGCATCAAACTTTGATAAAGATCACAACTTGCATGAAAAAGAGGGCAATTTGCATATAATTGAATAAAGATTTCCATTTTCCCATTGAATTTAACCAATGAAAGGGACTAACAACACAAAGGTGCCAACTTGCACATTTGTTCTCAATAAAATTAACTTCTTGAACAACAATCCTTAATAATTTAGCAAGGGCAAAATTTAACATCATCAAATACTAAAGATGACAACTTTAGTTCATTTTGCCATCTAACTAAGAAAAAGATTCTAGCTTTATCATCAATTCTTAACTTGATTAGCAAGAGCTACAACAAATCCAACAACATGACAATAAGTTAGTTTCTTAACATCCTAAATTGATTTAAGATGTTCACTAAGTCAAAAGAATGAGATCCTACAACAAATGAGATTTCTAATTCAACATGCCATGCAATAACATACTAGAGAAGTTGGTCTTCCTACCTCAAATTGGGATGATGAAATCCTCCTCTCTTCCCCTTGATCTCCTCCTTAATTCCCTTCAATTTCTCTTCTTTTCCCTTCCCCCTTCTTCTTCTTTCTCCCTCCCTCCCTCCCTCCCTCCCCCTCTCTCTAGAAAAATTCGGCATATAAGGAAGTAAATGAGATGGGAAGAGAGAGAGAATGATAACATAAAGAAATAAAAATATAAGAAATATAAGAAGAATGTAGAAGCCCATTTTAAAAATAATTAAGTAGAAGATATTTTCCCAAGCCCCATTCATTTACAAGTTTGCCACCCTCTACAAATTTCTCATCCCTCATATACACACAACCCAAACCTAATTACAAGTATGCCATTCTCTACACATGGCATGCTACTACACTCTCTCTCCTAAAACTTAATTACAAAAATCCCATCCTTAATAATAAAAATCTCATCTCTCATTCTAAGTCTCAAGCCCAAGAACAAGGCCCAACAAACAACCCACTAGCTAATAAAATTAGCTAAGGCCCAACTATATTAATAATAATCATTACTAATAAACACACCAATAATACTATCAATAACAACAACAACATTAATAATACCAATAATACAAATACTAATACTCCCCATTATTACAATAATACCACCCACTACTAACAACAACACTTACTACAACAATAATCAACAACAACACTTACTACCATAATAATACTATTAATCCATCATTACTACAACAAACAACAACATTGCTATTAAATAACATAATAGTAGTACCATGCTACTATTATTAATAATACATCCCCACCAATACATAATTCCATCCAAATAATTCTTAGCACTAACCACAATAAGATATACTCTCATTATTAGCACTTAGTAATAATACTTCATATACTAACATATAAACCAATATTCATACGCTAATAATCATACACCAACATTCATATACCAATATTCATATACCAATATATACACATCTCACTTCATACATATACCAAGGCATGCAATCATAGTATTTTCACACATAGGGCATTATAATGGGAGAGGAGAGACATGGAGAGGGGGCTGAGACAGGGGAGACCGGATACAGGGTGGTGCGGCTTCTGCAGGCAGAGGAGGGCTGTGATCGAACGTCACCGGTCTGGGCAAAGTCGAGGAGAGGAAGGAGGAAGGTGACGAGCGGGGCTTGGGGGCTACCGCTGTGAGCGTCGTCGGTGATAACGAGGGTGCGGTTGCTGGGCTAGGGGCGGACTGAGGTCGGAGCGTCTGGGTGTGCGAGCTGGGCAGAGGATGGCGCTATTTGCCGGTGGCGAATGAAGGGGGATGCGGCAAAGAGAGGAGGCAGTGTGTAGAGTGCTGTGTGCCCTGAGGCGATGGGTTGCAGGTGTCGTTTTTAGAGGAGAGGAGATGTACAGGGTTTATGAACAATGAGAAGGAGCGGGTAGCCCTGTTGCTGGCTTGAATGGGTGTAAGATGGGCATATGCGATACTTGAAGAGGAGCTGGGTTGTTGATGGGTTTAAGGAGAAGACGAATCGAAGAAGGAGGGGAGAAAATAAATGGGTGGCCTGGGTTTTGTTCGAAAGCCATGGCTGTATTTGAGGCAGGCTTAGGGTGTTATTGTTTAGGGTTCTTCATAGGGAAAGCTGAGGGTTTGGATACGTTGGAGGGAAGAAAGAAAGGCATGTGTGTTTTGGGCTAGGGCTAGACTAGGGTTTGTACGGGTTTGGTTGCCTTAAGGTTCAAAAGAAAACCTGGGTTCCTAGGGCTGGGGTTTGGAATAAAATAGGAAAGAGAAAAGGGAAAAAAGTTCAAAAAAAAGAAAGTGTTTTTAAAATAAAATTGATTTGTTAGTATTAAATTATAATTATTAGGGAAATAAAGTTTGTTCAATTTGGAAAGGTTGAAACATATTAATAATTAGGAAATTAAGGGCAAGGATTAAAAAGGAAAGTTTGAATAGTTGTGAGGGATTAAAGGGTTTGAATGTGATATATATTTTCAAAATCGTTATAGATTTAATTAGGGTTTAAAAGAGAAGTTTTTAAATAAATTTGAAAGTGAATTTTGAAAATATTTGAATTTTAAAACTTTTGAATTTTAAATCTCAAAACATTAATTAACATGATTAATAAACTAACTAACAAGTATATTAATGAGATCCATACATCAAAGTATATTAATGAAAGACTTATATTAGTAGAACTCCACTCTAGTGTATCCGAAAATACAGGTCGTTACATGGTTATGATGTGATGTAATGACAATAGTGATGGATGTCGGTGTCGGTGATAAAGATGTTGGATAAAATTCAATATAATAAAACAGCCTAGAGCAAGGGAATCCCCACTACGGATTATCATGCATCATTGTGAATCATGAATCTCAATATTGCTAGACTTGGGTTGAGGTGAACTAGTTGTAACTAAATAGAGAACCAAGCTCATGCTCTCGCGCTATTGCAGGTCTATAACAACCTAGATCAGAGCCCACTCTCGTGCAAACTCTAATCTAAGCCACTAGCATTAAGTCCGATATCATCATCCAATCACAACTCAAGCCCACTATCGTGCAAACTTGAGTTATGATCTAGACTGTGATAGTTCGTATTCGTCCAATCTCTTGCAAACGAATATGGGTATAGATTTATAATAAAAATGATAGCTTTGGTCCAATATCTTGCAAACCAAACCTAGTGAATCTTGATTATAAATCTAAATCGAATATCTAGACCTTCCCATTGATCAGACCTCAATCTCTTGCAAACTCTAGATCAATGGAAATTCCTAGCTATCCGTAGTAAACCAATCACAATCTAACCTCCTAGTAATTTTCGCAACATAGATATTCATTCATCACAAATCTATCATTAGATCCATAGGGTTCATCCCCTTCCCTAGAACAAAGATCAGCCAAGCATAGCAATAACGATATATGAATCAATAAAAAACATTGCTTGCATATAAAAAGATATCAAATCAAAGATTCAAATAACAATAACAAAGATACTTAGCTTTCATGAAGAAATCCAATCCAAATACAATCTTCTAGATCCAAGAGGGGGCCTAGGGCAAGGCCTAACCTCTAAAAAAAGTCTCCAAGAAAATAAATGGAACTCCCCTATAATGAAGGCTACAATCCCTATATATAGTCCCATCAAAACCCTTGAAAATAACCCAAGAAACCCTCTGAAATTTGTGACCAAAGTCAGCTCTGGCCGCAACTTAAGTTCTGGGCCCACGCTGACTCGGCCGAGTGAGATTCTCACTCTAGCCGACTAGCAATTCCAGCACTGCAGCGTCAACTTGCAGAAATTCTCCAGATTTCATCCGACCTCCGATTGGCGTGTTCTTGGTGGTGTTGGAACCGTCATGAAGTCTACTATCCATAAAATATATAAGAAAAATACTTTTCCTACTGGAATGATATCAGATCTCAAAAGAGTGAGAGGCTATCTGAAAAACTGGGCCCTCAAGCCACTCGGGCGAGTGGAAATATTACTCGGCCGAGTGAGAATTGTACTCGACCGAGTATGACAGTCTGCAGATTATCCAGAAAAATAGAGAAGTCAGCCTGGCTCTCTTCGAAATCTTGGCCTCCACTCGGGCGAGTGGAGTTCTTACTCAGCTGAGTGAAATTCACCACTCGGCCGAGTACATTGTGGTACTCAGGCTGGCAAATGTTGGCGTATCAGTATTACTCGGTCGAGTACGCTTCTTCACTCGCGCGAGTGGGTTGCGTTACTCGGCCGAGTGGCCTGTTTCTGAATTCTGATCTTCTCTTCCTCGCCTCCTCGTCGATCCTTCCGATCTCGTTCTTCTTCCACTCATCCTCCAGTGCCGTTAGCTCCTTGATTTGGTCATGGGCAATGCTCTGACATGCGTGCAAGTCCTTTAGGCTCATTTTTGCTCCTGATTGCTCCATATTTCCTGAAATCGGACAAAAAACAAGAAATTGTGAAAAGTAACGAAATATCGTCGAATAATCATGAAAATCGCAATATGAGCAATCGAAATGGCATGCAAATATGCAGAAAAAAGGTGTAAAATATGAGCTGATCAGTGAGACGAGTGTATTTTTGGCCAACGATGTTCAAAGATGTCGTCGAATATGTTCGACGGTGTTCGACCTGCCAAAAGTTCTCAAAGATCAGCTCGGCCCCACCAACTGATCTGATCCCCCTCATCAGTCCAGTTCCTTTCGCCAAGTGGGGACTAGACCTCCTTGGCCCATTCAAGCCAGCGAGTGGGCAACATAAATACCTAATAGTGGCGATCGACTACTTCACAAAGTGGATCGAGGCAGACCCTCTGTCCCGGATCACCTGGAAGGAAGCTCGAAGCTTCGTCTGGAAGTCCATCGTCTGTCATTTTGGCATCCCACAATCCATAGTGACGGACAATGGAACACAGTTCGATAGTGTCGGCTTCAGAGACTTCTGCTCAGAGCTGAAGATCAAGTTGCACTTTGCCTCCGTCGCCCATCCCCAGTCGAATGGTTAGGCAGAAGCAGCCAACAACAGCATCCTCGGGCCCTTACGAAAGAGAAAAACCAGGCTCGAAGGGACTTGGCTGGACGAAATTTCTGGCATATTATGGTCGTACAGAACGACCCACAAAACCTCTACGGGGAAACGCCATTCATGTTGGCCTACGTATGTGAAGCTGTCGTCCCAGTAGAGGTCAATCAGCGACCGCTTCATCTCCAATACTACGATGAAGAAAGAATATCATAAGGCCTTGAGCTCAACCTACAACTGGTGGACGAGGTCTGTAAATGGGCTTTAGCGACCCTCATCGAACAAAAAGGACGAATGGCCCACTATTTCAACTCAAAGGTCCGTGAACGTAGATTCTGTGTAGGCGACTTGGTACGTAAGGCCGCTTTCACTCCGAGATTCTCAAGCAGGGGAAGCTCACTGCGAAGTGGGAAGGACCCTACACAATGATCGATGTACTTGGTCCTGCCACCTACTAACTCGCTACTTTGGATGATAGAGAACTTCCTCATCCTTGGAATGCCGAGCATTTGCAGAAGTATTATCAATGATTGTACAAATAGGGTAAACGATTGAAATCTCTCTTTGTCTTTTATCCTATGCATGTTCATGAGGAATACAGAATCGATCGTTCTTTGACGTCATGCAAAACAGCCTTCTAAAACATACTCGTCGATCTTAAGTCAAAGGGGCCTCACCCCTCGCCACTGAACGACCCTTGTCGTCAGCCGTAAGCCAAGGAATTCCCCTTGCCACTGAATGACCCCCGGTGCTCATCGGTAGTAAGTTGAAGGGGCCTCGCCCCTCGCCACTGAATGACCCACGATGCTCATCAGCCGTAAGCCGAGGGATTCCCCCTTGCTACTGAACGACCCTCGACGCATATGACGAAAGGGCCTCGCCCCTCACTACCCAAGAAAGCATGATTATGGTTCAAAAGGTTACATTCATCGATTGAATACGTCTAACGTATCAACGACAAAACTTGCCTAAAATATTTCTATGAAATTTGAAGTTAGGTCATTGAGGGGGCCCATACACATGCACGTATTCGAGTAAAAAAGAAAAACGACAGCATACCAAGCTTGCAAATTTTTTTTCATTTATTTGAATGAAAGAAAATTTCAAGAAGCCAAGGCAGAGGCCTGTCGACCTAAGAGGGATGTGGAACACTTCCGGACGCAAAGACACTAGTAAAGGCCTCCATCGCCTTTGTGAGCTTTGTCGTAAGCTCCGTCTTCTCCCTCACAGCAGCTTCCTTGAGCCCTGCGGCCTTGGCCCGGAGCTCGGCCGCCTCCGCATTGCAAGCTTCCGCCCACTTCTTGGAGTCGCAAGATTTGGTTCGAAGCTCGACCGTTTCCTTCCGAGAGGCGTCGAGCTCCTCCTCAAGCTGGTACCTCTCCAATCGCCACTGAAGCTCAGAAGATTTGTAGAGGTCAAATAGCGACGCCAGACTATCCTTAGCCTCCAAAGCCACCCACTCGATCACCGCCTTATCCGCGAGGGCATTCCCCAAGGCCTCCTCTACCTCCTTCGTCCGAGCCTCGAAGCCGAACGCTTTGCGCTCCACGTTTGCCACCCACCGACCTCCATCGATCAATTCGACAGCTTGACGGCATAGCACAACATCGAGAACAGACATCTGCAAAAATGGGGATCAATCAAAACAACGACTGACTTGGACGATGATAAACAAGGACTTAGGTGACATACCTGGTACCCGCTCCCCACGAAAAAGTTGGCCACACTTTCGAGTTCCAACCTCTGCAGGAGCTCCAGATCCCTAGGGAGAATCGATTTCTCCATCAATCATGCAGTCGTACCGAAATCCCTCAAGGCTGACTCCTCCTTTCCAATGGCGAAGGGAGGTAGATGAAGGTCACCTTGTACCGGCCCTGAGGATCGAGACGAAAGTCGATTGAGCAGTAGCACTTGATCAAACTCCGCAGGGATCGGGCCGACCAAAGGAACGGACGACATGATGTCACCCCATGGCCATTGATCCTGAAGGGGCATCACGGGGGCTTGAGCCACCGAAGGGATCTCCACCACACACTGAGGCTTGAGAGGAACGACCCCCATACCTTTCCGCAAGAGATCCTCCTCCTCCACTCGCCTCCTCTTTCTAGACTCCACCTCCCCATGGGAGGGCATCTCCCTCTTCTGGCCAACCGCTTCAGTCGGCTCAACAACATCGGCAGTGTCGACGTCGACCACCACCTGCAGCTCTGTAATTACGACAGAAGCCAAGGGGCACAGCGGGCCGCACGGGAGCCTGGCTGGAGGCTGATCGCTCCAAAATGCAACCCAAGAGCGCGACCAAAAACTTGATCGGCCCCGGATATACACCCAGAGAACGATTGTAGTTTTACCGCAAGCGCACGGCGTAGTGGCGAGCGGGTATCGAACACGAGGAGGTGGTGTTGGTTCCAATCTATCCTAGGTTGGTTTGACTACGGACGCTTTATTGGTGGAGATGGCTATGGTATAATGTAAGGGCAATGGTGATGGATGTCGGTGTCGGAGATAGAGAAATCGGTCAAATATCAATTCAAATACAATATAATAAAAGTGTCTAGGGCTAGGGAATCCCCACTACGGACCGTCATGCATCATTGTGAATAGTGAATCTCAATATTACTAGACTTGCGTTGAGGTGAACTAGTCGCAACTTAATGGAGAACCAAGCTCACGCTCTCGCGCTATTGCCGGTCTATAGCAAACCTAGGTTAGGGCCCAATCTCTTGCAAATCCTAACCTAAGCCACTAGCATGAGGATCGACATCATCGTCCAATCGCTCCTCGAGCCCACTCTCGTGCAAACTCGAATTACGATCTAGGTTGTGATAGTTCGTATTCGTCCAATCTCTTGGAAACGAATATGTGTATAGATTTACAATTAAAAATCCTAGCTTTGGTCCAATCTCTTGCAAACCAAATCTAGAGAAACCCAATTATAAACCTAAATCGAATATTTAGGCCTTCCCATCGATTAGAATCCAATCTCTTGCAAACCCCAATCGATGGAAATCCCTAGCTATCCGTAATAAATCGATCACAACCTAACCTCCTAGCAATTCTAGCAATTTAGAAATTAATTCATCACAAATCTGAAATTAGATCCATAGGGCTCATCCCCATACCCTAGAACAACAAATATACTCTAGCATAGCAATAACGATAGAGAAATCGATAAAAACATTGCTTGCATATATAAAGATATCAAAACAAGGATTCAAACAATAAGAACAAAATACTTAGCTTTGATAAAGATCTTCAATCCAAAATACAAGCTTTTTGATCCAAGAGGGGGCCTAGGGCATGGCCTAACCTCTAAAATAACTCTAAGAAAACATATGGGGAGCCTAAGAAAACATAATGGGGATCCCCCTCTAATGGTGGCTACAAAACCCTTAAATACTCCCCCAAAACCCTAGCAAGAAACCCTAGAAAACCCCTCAAATTCGTGCCCAAAAACAGCCCGAACCGCAACTTAAAATCTGGGCCCAGGCCGCACTCGGCCGAGTGGAAAATGTGACTCGGCCGAGTGGAAATTCCAGCACTGTAGCATCAACTTGCAGAAATTCTCCAGATTTCATCCGACCTCCGATTTGCGCGTTCTTGGCGGCGTTGGAATCGTCATGAAGTCTACTATCCATAAAAAATATGAGAAAAATAATTTGCTTGCTAGAATGATAGCAGATTTCAAAAGAGTAGGAGGCTGTCTGAAAATCTGGGCGCTGCATGTCCTCGGCATCACTCGGCCGAGTTGACTTCTATACTCGGTCGAGTGGGCTTCTCTACTCGGCCGAGTGATAGACCCTGTAAAATTCCAGTAAGTCAGGGGTCTTGGGGGCCTGTCTTCGGAGGTGACTCGGCTGAGTGGCTTTACTCACTCGGCCGAGGGGCATTCGGTAATCGGCCGAGTCGGAACCCTCAATCGCCTGACGGATTCCAGTAAGTCTGGGATTTTTGCTTGCCGTCGTCGTGATGCCACTCGGGCGAGTGGTGTATCCATGCTCGGCCGAGTGGGATGGCGATGCTCGGCCGAGTGCATGCTGATACTCAATCTGCTGCGTGTCCGATCTGGCCGGCCGAGCAGGCTTCTTTGCTCGGCCGAGTGGCTCCTTCACTCGGCCGAGTGGCATGCTGAAAATGCCCAATCTTCTCCGTTTCTCCTCCTCGTCTCTCCTACGGAGTTCCTTCTTCTTCCACCCGTCTCCCATCGCCGAATAGCCCTGAAAAGAGCCTTGGGTGACGCTCTGGAGTGGGTGCAAGTCCCTTAAGCTCCTTTTTGCTCCCGATCTCTCCATATTTCCTGAAATCCGACAAAAACAAGAAATAGTGAAAAGTAACGCAATATCGTCGAATACTCGTGAAAAGCGTGATATGGGTGATCGAAATGACATGCAAATATGCAGAAAAAAGGTGTAAAATATGGACCGATCAAAATCCCCCAAGCTTACCTCTTACTCGTCCTCAAGGAATATAAGTAAAAAGACGAACTCGGGAGGTGAAAAATAAGGGAAATGAAATAAAAGAATACGAAGTGGAAGGGGTCGCTAGATTATACTCTCAGATCTCAAGCCATAAGCTACACATCACGATGACTTGGAAAATACAAATCACATGATATAAGGATTTCATATCTTTCATAGACATGGTACTTGCAAGCTTTTAAGAACAATAAGAGGGACTCTCTAAATTCATACAATCAATTCATATCCACATCACGCATTTCATAGAATTTAATATACAAATGTTGGCGATGCACTTTTCAATCAAAAGTTATAAATGAAGCATATAAGATACACACCAAGCATGCAATAGAGAATAGAATAAAAGTCATGGCATTCACATATTTATTTCAAATCATGAAAAATCTCCATATCTAATATATTTTGCAAAGTCTAAGCATTATCGAATATTCCCATTCATGCACGTCTCCACTCTAATGTCATACTCACTCATATGGTCAAATGAATTCACCCCCCCCCCAAGCTTAGCTTGAGGCGTCGCATCCAAAGGAATATAATAGTGGAAAATGGGATTTTTGCCTTGGTTTTCCCAAGTATTTTGTGGCTCCAATAATGAGATAGAGAAATATTTTTTTCTTTTGGCCTTTGTTTCTCATTTTTCTTTTTGGATTTTTGTAGGAGCTATATGATTTGTATTTTTTTTGGATTTTGGCTCCTTTTGGCTTTTTGGACTTTTTGGAGCAACCTTTTCTTTTGTAGGGATTTTTGAGAAATAGTTGCGATATAAGTAGCTTTAGGAGGTGAGCTCAAGTGACATGTAGAGAATAAAAAGATATATGTGGAGAAAGAAATAATGTAACACTCGGTTCACTCTAAGATGTGCACGAACGGTTCAATAAAATAATACTTCAACTAAATCTAATATGTAAGCTGCAATTAATATCATGATCAAGCGGAAGAAGAGTGGAAAAATCAAAAAGATGATGCAAAAATTTTGAAAAATTTTAAAAACCCTAAAATAAAGTAAAAATGCAAATAATGCATCTAAATGGCATGGAAATGCACTCCCCCAAGATTAAACTTCACATTGTCCTCAATGTGATCATAATGAAAGAATATGAAGAACAACGACTTTCCCCCAAAGCTTAGAAAAAAAGGATATGACGTGTATGTCCACAGACTCGGCTTCCCGCATCTCTCTAAATTATAAAAAACACGGTGCCAGTGGAAGGAGAGGTGGATGCAGGAGCTGGAGGGGAACAGTGCTGCTGGTTGCGCATATGACGTCACATTCAGGCTCTTCGATGCTTCCTGCCCATAATACTCTCCCATCTGTGGAGGGAAAAAAATCTACAACCCAAGAGCGCGAGCTTTTTTGGTGGAGATTAAGGGCAATGGTGATGGATGTCGGTGTTGGAGATAGAGAAATCGGTAAAATATCAATTCAAATACAATATAATAAAAGTGTCTAGGGCTAGGGAATCCCCACTACGGACCGTCATGCATCATTGTGAATAGTGAATCTCAATATTACTAGACTTGCGTTGAGGTGAACTAGTCGCAACTTAATGGAGAACCAAGCTCACGCTCTCGCGCTATTGCCGGTCTATAGCAAACCTAGGTTAGGGCCCAATCTCTTGTAAAGATAGAGAAATCGCATATGGGGAGCCTAAGTAATGGGGATCCCCTTCAGGAGTTGGAATCGTCATCAGAGGCCTCTCTCGAGGAGGCTCAGGAAGAAGGCCTGGAGGTCTGCCTAATCTCTTCCCCCTCGGAAGAAGAGCTCTGGTGGATTTGGAGAGGAGACCGAGAGCCGGATCCCTCGACGCGTGCGCTCGACCTTTTGGCACGGGCGCCCGACCTTTCGACCGTTCTCTTCTTCTTCCGCTGCTCCCTCCAAACTCGGTCCATACTAGACTCACCACTTCGTCAGCTTCTGTTAGTCATATCTGTAGTCAACGAATATAATTATCGTGAGTGACGGAGATAAAGACATAGAGTCGAGATACATTACCCAGGCTCCATAGAAGGATATTTAGTGTGTGATCATCCAACAAATACTGAATCGATCTTTCTTGCCTCGGTCGACTTAAAAGGGACTTCATGGCCTACGCCTCGCCTGGCGACAACCTGGCTCTGACCTCCTCCGATGATAACCGAGACTCCTCCGCAAGCTCAGGTTTCGAAAAACTCCAACCATTGAGCAACGGTCCCAGATCAGGAAGGACGACTAACACAAAGGTATCTTTCCACCCAGGGTCGGAAATTGGAAGGTCGTATATGAGCCTCGTGCCCGGGCGAGCAGCGATATGGTACCACACTCGGTGAGGGTAAGTTATTATCCTAAAGAAATACCTGAATAGCCCAAGGGTCAGACGGACTCCATAGAGCTTGCATAACTCGATGAAGCCAACCAAGGGAGGGAAAGCCTGGGGAGCAAGTCTACAGATGGAAAGCTCCAAAGAGCACAGAACTTCCACGATGAAGGGGTGAAGGGGGAATCAGAGTCCTAAGCGAAAAGCTTTAAGATACACCCCAACCTCACTCTTCCGTGGGAAATACAATCTCTCATCCAAATTAGGCACTCTAACCCTAAAAGGATCACAGAAGCAACCTTGCCAAAACTTATCAGTCAGATCGAGGGAAAACCTAGTGGCCTTATCTAAGATGACTTCAGGGACCTTCGACCTCCGATTCCTTCGTCGAATGGGAAGGCTTGGCTCAATCCAAACTCCTTTTCCCTTTCCAGGAACTTCCACGCATCGAGGGGGCCGGAGACGCGCCACAAGATCCTCGTAGGTCGGCTCCTTCAGTACGACCAACGCAAACATACCTCACGAACCTAAAGAGAATCAGAGTCGAACAGGGGGGATACCTTGAAAAGGAACAGGCGATCTCCGGGAAGGCGACGCTGGAAGCAAGCTTACAAAACAAGGAAGAAGATGAAGCAGGAAGATCTCTTCTTCTTCCTCGCTTTTCTCTTTTATATGAGGAAATCCAACCGACTGACGTTAGATGTGCGACACGTGTCTAAGGCCAGCCACGAGAAACGGCGGAGATCGCTCCAAAGGCGAAAGGGTTTTGGCGGCACAAACCAAATTAGATGTTTCGAAAACCGTGCGTACTTAAGGAGATTACTCATCATTCGGTCTCAGTCAACGTGATTTCTAAGGCACGAATGATGGGGGCCATTGTTAGTGCACGGGTACGAATCCAACTGGAGTATCCGCATACCGGACTCATTTAGCATCCGCAACCTGATACCCCCCTCATAGCGGGGTACCGACGAGTCAGACGAATGGGTCATTCGACTGTTAGGTTGGCGCTGACATTCAGGGGGAAGTTAATGGGGCCGATTAAATTGATGGGAAATTGAATCCCACCCCTAAGTGGTTTTGATGATGAACACACCAAATGATGTTAGTGTACTAATTACACTATACCTAAAGTGTGCAGGTTGTGCGATCGTTATCTTTATGCATACTCTGAAGAAGCTCAACCACACTCGAAAGACAGAGACGAATTTGCAAGCTCTACGTCAAGCACAATTATAGCTCAATGATGAAGCTTATGCAAGTGCTCAAACTTAATGAAAGAGGAGCTCAAATTCAAGAGAAGCGTGCATCTACTTCAAACATCTGATTGGCTTCATGAAGGTCTCGTCTTAGTCTAGTGTGCGAGTTAGTTTCTTTAGGATTATGTTAAACCCAAGTAATATTGCACACACACAAAAATGATTTCAAAGAAAAAAATGTTTTAAATGTTTTTAAACTCTAGAGAGCATTTGCTAGCTGATCTAAATCTTAGTAGTCAATCTCCAATCCCTAGAAGTTGATTACACATTCTTCCGAGCTGAGTTTCAATGAAATTCTCTGGGAGTCGACTACATCAATAGGGAGTCGACTATCATCTGTCGATTTCTTCTGCGTTTTGATTTTCTGATTTCACTCTGCTTTCTGTTTTTGAATGGACTGAAAGTCAAACGTTTTGAAATTTGAAATCTCCTCTAGAACTCTATAAATAGAGCCCTTGAGATCATTTCTAAAATACCTAATCTTTTTATTATTTCTTGAGCTAAAATTCTTTTCTTAAGATCTCATCGCTCTCATCGCTATAGCCAATTTCTGTTTCTATTTTCTGATCTCAAAGTTATACCTCTGTTTTTTTGTAATGGCCCATAGTGCCATATACGTTAGGGCCTATCTATTATTGTTAGTACTAGTATTGTTGGGTTGATTATGTTTAAAGGCCTTGTGTAGTAGAGGTGACATGTTATTGATGATAATAGTAGTGTGCTAATATTATTATGTTGTTAATGGTATTGTTGTTGCAAGAATTAATGGTAGTGTGCTAATATTGTTATTTTTATTCTTGTTGTTGTTTCATTATTATTAGTGAGTGGCATTATTGTAAATGGTGGGGAGTGTGTATGCATAGTAGAAAGAGGTGTAAAGGAATGTCCCACTTGTAATTAAGAATGGGTTGTGTGTATAGAAAGAGGAAGAGTGTAGAGAATGGTAAACTTGTAAATAAAGAGACTTATAAGAGATATTTTTTAAAGAGATTTAGCAAGCCATACTAATTAACTAAATAATTAGATATTTTATCTTATGCTATTACTACCATGCCACATGTCAATACAAGAACCATTGGGAGGAATGGTAAACTTGTAAATAATGAAGGTTTTAAGAGATAACTTCTTAATTAATTAAACCTACACTTTTCTACACCCTTCTACCCACTTCCTCTCCTTTCTACACTCTCCCAAAAATATCTCCACTTCATTTTGTTTTTGTTTTCACTAAGGGCTGGCCGAAATTTTTAGAGGAAGAAAAAAAAAGAGAGGAGAAGAAAGAGAAAGAAGAAGAAGAAGAAAGAAAGAGAGAAAGGAGAGAAGAAAAGGAAGAGGAGGAAGAGAAAGAAGGGGGTTTTCTTGAGGAAGGTGGAGGGTTTTGCTAGGGTTCTCATGGAGTTTCCATGGAGCTAAGAATGAGGGCTCTTGCTTCTCTTGGAGGTAGGAATCCATCTCCCTATAGCTTGCTATTTGTTTTCATGTTCATAGTTGTTGCTGGAAAAATCTGTGTTGTTTAACTGAAACTTTAGTGATGAACTGCTCATAATTGGCTACATGAAATTGCTTGAAAAAAATATATGTTATGTATATTGATGTCCTTAATAACTTTCGTGTTCACGATGTTTTCCAATTCAAACTGGAAGTTAGGTTAAAAATTCGACTTTTGCACCATGTCTGGAATTCTGTCACACTAGACACAGTTTAGAAAAATGGAGCTTATTACCTGCACACTCAATGCAATTTTATGTTCTTGGTCTTGTTGGAAAGTTAACAAATTTTTCTAAAATTTCATAACAGTGTATATTTTTCGAAATTCTGGCTAAAATATGCCCAAAACAGTAATCTATACAGACTCTGAAATCTGTTTGAAAAACAGATTTGACAGACTTCACCAAATAATTCACTATAAATCACCTACTTAATATTTTTGCCTGAAATTTTATCTATGAATCCAGAACTACTATACCTACAATTTTCATTTACATTGCATTGTTATGTTCCATACAACAATATGGAGTGAAAAGCCATTCAACCTGACTGCTGTGCAATTTCTAGCAAGCTGAATGTTAAGAGATGCTATAACTAGGACTTCATGCTAAATCTTCTTCTATTATGCATGTGCATTAGTGTTACTTGAAGTAGAAATTCCATCTCTTTATAGCATGTTATCCTAATTCATCCTAACATTCTAAAGAGATTAACTGTAATCATGGTGATGCACTCTTTTCATGCTATGAAAATTATGAATTACGTTGTTTTCAAGTTGTTGTCTAGCTATTGGGTTATGTTGTTCCAATTGAACTAATGAATATGTTCATTTTGTCTACCAAGTTGCTATATGAAATTTATTATGAAAAATCATTCCTGTTTGTGTTATGAAAATTAAACAACATACTACAAGTTGTTATCTTACCTTAAATTCTATGTTGCATTCTATTGAATTGATGAAGATGTTGATTAGGCCCACCCTGTATTTTTGGAAATGTCTCTATGTAGACAAGTATGAAATGAGAGAGAATTGCCTTGCATGAAGTTGTGATTAAGCTTAAGTCATGGAGGAGGGTTCATAATGGAAAACGTGTGTTGCATTCTAATGTAGCATGTTGCATTTGTATCTTAAATGTTTCATTTTTATAAATGTTGCATCCATACAACAAATGTTACTAAGGTAGAATTTAGAGATTAGTTTATGTTGCCAACTAATTTTAAATACTACAATGAGGTCTTGTTGAAATTAGTGCATGAAACTTACTTTTACTCATGGTTCTTCATTATGTTGTTTTCTAGTATATGTTAATGGGAAATGGTTCATGTTGCGAGCTCACCCGAATGTTGTTGTGTTGTGATACGTTATGTTTCTGGAGAATGGTGGGTGCTTATAGAGAGTGGCGTTGTGTGGTAATTGGTTAAGTGATGGGGCGATGTTGCTTATTTCAATGATGCCAAGGGCATGTTGTAATGAAGAAGGGAGATGTGGTTGTAGTTGTCCTCTTATTCATGGAACTTTCATATCAATCATTATGTTGCATGTTCCCTCCTCTAATTTTAGAGCATACTAGCTTATTCGTTCTTTTATGTACTTTTAACATTGCATGCAATGTGTTAGTTTTGTTGTTTCTATTATGTCTCTCTTATGTCATTTTAAAATTGGTAAAGATGCACTTCTAAATGTGGTATGCTATGTTGCCTCACTTAATGCTAAGAAATGAATAAGTCCTCTTAAATGAGGGTGACACGTGGATTGCGGGGACACTACGTAGTGGGGAAAACAAGAGGGGCTAGACAGTTGTGGTGCTTGGTGGCCCACCTGTTCTTGCCCGAGTGGCGGGGAGTGGCGGAAATGAGGAGAATTGGAGAAAATGTGAAGGGGAAATAAGGGGAAAACATGGCTCCTTTAGCAAGAGCTTGTCTCGGGGAGTTTGCCTGTTCCACCCCAACTGGGGGTGAGGTCCAGTCCCAAGAGGGTCTACCCACTACTTAGGGTCCAAAACACTTCAGATAACCTTCATTACTTTTGTAGCATTATCAATTGTTGCTTACTTGTACGTTCTTTACTTGTAGCCCTTCCATGTTGTATACCTTTGTTATATTCATCGCCTATTGTAGTTCTTGTCGCTTGCGTTTATTTTACTTATGTTGTTGTACTCTTTTGTTGTTTTACTTTCGTTATGTTATGCAATGCATTCAATGCTTTATGTCATACACGTGTTCCCTTCAGCTCATTCCATACTTCATTTGCACCTTGCTATGAATGCATGTAGAATAGTTGCATTTTCATAATAGCATACTAGAGGGAGTTGGCATTCCTACTGGGTCACGCGTTGACGTGACCCCGTTGACTTTTTCAGGTGTGGTTCTTGGAGATGGCAGGTGGAGCTAGAGGTTGAGGTTGGAAATCTGTTGTTGGGAGTTGGAGCTTAGATTGGGTGGTGAGGGGTGAGGAGAGAGCTATGTGTACCTTCGGTTTTCTTTTAGGGTGAGATATGCTTGTACTATATGAATTGACTATATGAATTGATGCAATGGGATGTTTGAGATGTATATGAATTTTTTCAGTGTTTGGCTTTCAATATTTCTCTGTGACTTCGTGTCGTTTTGTGTTTGTTGGTTGGCTGTTTGTTGAATACTACACGTATTATTCCCAGCAATGCACATTAGACCTGCAGATACATTTTAGTTCTCGTCATGTACCTTGTCTTTCTGGGTATCACAGGGATGGGGTCATGACAGGTGGTGGCCCACGCAGGTCCCCTCACTGCGGTTGTGTACGGAATAGTACGAGTAGTGTTTGTATGTTTGTGGGTAGTTGAGTCCTAAGGTGGGTAGAGTCCAGCCTTAGGATGAGACTAGATATCAGAAGCTTGAGGAATAGAACCCAGATGGTTCAAATTCGAATGTTGATTCAATATGAATGTATGTACGTATTTATGTGTGCAGGTATGTGTACATATACATCTGTAGTTCTATAAGTGTTGAATATGGCTTGTCGAGTATATTGAGATGATATACTCACGTGCATATGACGATGATATATATACGAATGATCGTATGGTTCTGTGATTGTATTTGAAGTTTATGTGTTAATAAATGGTTGACATATGAGTAGTGTGCAAAGTTGAGTTATATACTTGACTGAGATGCAGGTAGTGTATAGATGTACTGTGTATTGGCTATATACTATATGTGACATATGCACATGTAGAGTGTGCAGATGCATGCATGGATCCTTGAGTTCCGCCCATGAATGTGTGGATATGTATTAGTGTTATGAGTTGATATATGTGATGAGTATATGATACATGTATGGCTGTAAGCTGGTGCGCTTACACCTGTGTATGGATGAATATATTTTGTTTGGTTGTCTGTGTATTGATATTAATACGGTAGACCTAGTGTGATGATATATCTGTGAATGTTGAATGTTTGCTAGGAGACATACATGGTTGTATGTCTACATCTATATGATGAGGTGCATGTGTATGTATGCACAATACTATGAATGTGTGTATTGTGAAATGGTGTAAGTGTTGATATATGGATGTGTTGTATATATAAGTGTGGGGGTAGATTGACTATGTATAACTATATTCACCCTTAGCTATGTCCTGAGTTGGAAAGTCCGAGGACGGACTTTATTTTAAGGTGGGTAGAATGTAATGGCTCATAGTGCCATATACGTTAGGGCCTATCTATTATTGTTAGTACTAGTATTGTTGGGTTGATTATGTTTAAAGGCCTTGTGCAGTAGAGGTGACATGTTATTGATGATAATAGTAGCGTGTTAATATTATTATGTTGTTAATGGTATTGTTGTTGCAAGAATTAATGGTAGTGTGCTAATATTGTTATTTTTATTCTTGCTGTTGTTTCATTATTATTAGTGAGTGGCATTATTGTAAATGGTGGGAAGTGTGTATGCATAGTAGAAAGAGGTGTAAAGGAATGGCCCACTTGTAATTAAGAATGGGTTGTGTGTATAGAAAGAGGAAGAGTGTAGAGAATGGTAAACTTGTAAATAAAGGGACTTATAAGAGATATTTTTTAAAGAGATTTACCAAGCCATACTAATTAACTAAATAATTAGATATTTTATCTTATGCTATGACTACCATGCCGCATGTCAATACAAGGACCATTGGGAGGAATGGTAAATTTGTAAATAATGAAGGTTTTAAGAGATAACTTCTTAATTAATTAAACCTAACACTTTTCTACACCCTTCTACACACTTCCCTTCTTTCTACACTCTCCCAAAAATATCTCCCCTTCATTTTGTTTTTGTTTTCATTAAGGGGTGGCCGAAATTTTTAGTGGAAGAAAAAAAAAGAGAGGAGAAGAAAGAAAGAAAGAAAAAGAAGAAAGAAAGAGAGAAAGGAGAGAAGAAAAAGAAGAGAAGGAAGAGAAAGAAGGGGGTTTTCTTGAGGAAGGTGGAGGGTTTTGCTAGGGTTCTCATGGAGTTTCCATGGAGCTAAGAATGAGGGCTCTTGCTTCTCTTGGAGGTAGGAATCCATCTCCCTATAGCTTGCTATTTGCTTTCATGTTCATAGTTGTTGCTGGAAAAATCTGTGTTGTTTAACTGAAACTTTAGTGATGAATTGCTCATAATTGGCTACATGAAATTGCTTGGAAAACATATATGTTATGTATATTGATGTCCTTAATAACTGATCGCTCCGGGACGTAACCCAAAAGAACGGTTGTAGTTTTACCGCAAGTGCACAGTGTAGCAGCGAGCGGGTTATCGAACACAGGGAGGACGAATGACCGTGCTTGTTCCGATCAACCTGGCTATTTAAGAAGAGAGAAATTTGCCTTTGGCGATCCTGTCACAATCGTCAGACAAAGTACGGAAATATCAAATCAAATAAAGAACGTCTAGGGAATGGGGAATTCCCGCTACTCACCGTATTTCGTAATAGTGGTTCATTGGTATCAAAGTTGCTAGAATAAGATTTTGGATGAACTAGTTGCAACTGAATGTAGAACCAAGCTCACGCTCTCGCGCTGTTGCCGGTCTATAGCTATCCTAGGCTCGGGTCCAATCTCTTGCAAACCCTAGCCTAGGGAAGCTAGCATTAGGATCAACATCATCGTTCAATCACGCACCGAGCCCAATCTCTTGCAAACTCGGTCCACGACCTAGTTTGGGATAGTTCCTACCCGTCCAATCTCTTGCAAATGGGTATTGGCGCGGAATTGAAATCGGAAACCCTAGTATCGGTCCAATCTCTTGCAAACCGATACTACGGAAATTCGATTCCAACCCAATTCGGATTTCTAGGGTTTCCTATCGGATTGGGATCCAATCTCTTGCAAATCCCAATCGATGTGAATTCCTAGCCATCCGTAGTAAATTGATCCCAGTCTAATCCCTAATAGCAATTCTAACGAAATTCCTACCAATTCTTCACAATTATGAAATAGGGCTTGTAGGGTTCATCCCCACGCCCTAAGACGTGGCGACTACTCACAATTCATAGCAAGATCACAAAAATAATCAATGAAATAAGCGATAGAATTCATCACAATATTGAGATATGCAATAAAAATAGAATTTTTAGAGAAGAGAAAAGCAAACCAATGGAGTTCTTCAATTAATCCAACAAAAATCCAATTTTGTCTCCTCTCCAATCACAAGAATAAAACTAAAAAGCTAATCTAAAAAACTGCAAAAAATCTAAGAGAGAGGCTCTCAAAACTAGGGTAAAAACAGGGGTTAAATAGCCCCCAAAATCGTCCAAAAACTATGACCAAAATACCCCTGCGCAGCCTGTTTTCCGCAATTTTCGCTACAGGCAGCGCGTCGCACTCGGCCGAGTGACAAAAGTCGCTCGGCCGAGTGAAAACCCTGTAATTTTCCAGTAAGTATCGATCTTCAGGGGTCTTCACTTCGGGGGCGGCTCGGCCGAGTGAGTTGTCGTCACTCGACCGATGGCTTCATGGTACTCGGGCGGACGGGATTATCCACTCGGCCGAGTGGGTCTTCTGAAGCTCAGGCAGCCGAAAAACAGTAACATGGCGATTTTTGAAGGGCTTCGTTTGGGCGCCACTCGGGCGGACGGGGTCTCGTCACTCGGCCGATGTGGTCTCCGTCGCTCGGCCGAGTGCACGTATGAATCGTGTCTGATCTGGTCGGCCGAGCGGTGTCTCGCTGGTCGGCCGAGTGGCTCCTCCACTCGGCCGAGTGGGACACAAAACATGCCCAAACTGCTTGTTTTGGCCTCCTCGTCGCTCCTGCGACGTCCGTTCTTCTTCCGCTCCTCTCCAACAGCAAAATACCCCTCGGGGAGGTCGTCGTTGACCGTCTGGAGTAAGCGCATCTCGAGATCACTCCAAATAGCGCCAAATCACCTGAAATGCGACAAAAACAACAAATCGTGAAAAGCATCGCAATATCGTCGATATATCGTGAAAAACATGATTTGGGCGATCTAAATGGCATGCAAACATGCGGGAAAAAGGTGTAAAATAAGGAGTGATCAATAACTTTTGTGTTCACAACTTTTTCCAATTCAAACTGGAAGTTAGGTTAAAAATTCGACTTTTGCAACATGTCTGAAATTCTGTCATACTGGACACAGTTTAGAAAAATGGAGCTTATTACCTGCACACTCAATGGAAGTTTATGTTCTTGGTCTTGTTGGAAAGTTAACAAGTTTTTCTAAAATTTCATCACATTGTATATTTTTCGAAATTCTGGCTAAAACATGCCCAAAAACAATAATCTATACAGACTCTGAAATCTGTCTGAAAAACAGATTTGACAGACTTCACTAAATAATTCACTATAAATCACCTACTTAATATTGTTTCCTGAAATTTTATCTGTGAATCCAAAACTACTATACCTACAACTTTCATTTACATTGCATTGTTATGTTCCATACAAAAATATGGAGTGAAAAGCCATTCAACCTGACTGATGTGCAATTTCTAGCAAGCAGAATGTTAAGAGATGCTATAACTAGGACTTCATGCTAAATCTTCTTCTATTATGCATGTGCATTAGTGTTACTTGAAGTAGAAATTCCATCTCTTTATAGCATGTTATCCTAATTCATCCTAACATTCTAAAGAGATTAACTGTAATCATGGTGATGCACTCTTTTCATGCTATGAAAATTATGAATTACGTTGTTTTCAAGTTGTTGTCTAGCTATTGGGTTATGTTGTTCCAATTGAACTAATGAATATGTTCATTTTGTCTACCAAGTTGTTATATGAAATTTATTATGAAAAATCATTCCTTTTTGCGTTATGAAAATTAAACAACATACTACAAGTTGTTATCTTACCTTAAATTCTATGTTGCATTCTATTGAATTGATGAAGATGTTGATTAGGCCCACCATGTATTTGTGGAAATGTCTCTATGTAGACAAGTATGAAATGAGAGAGAATTGCCTTGCATGAAGTTGTGATTAAGCTTAAGTTATGGAGGAGGGTTCATAATGGAAAACTTGTGTTGCATTCTAATGTAGCATGTTGCATTTGTATCTTAAATGTTTCATTTTTATAAATGTTGCATCCATGCAACAAATGTTACTAAGGTAGAATTTGGAGATTAGTTTATGTTGCCAACTAATTTTAAATACTACAATGAGGTCTTGTTGAAATTAGTGCATGAAACTTACTTTTACTCATGGTTCTTCATTGTGTTGTTTCTAGTATATGTTAATGGGAATGGTTCATGTTGCGAGCTCACCCGAATGTTGTTGTGTTGTGTTGTGATACGTTATGTTTCTGGAGAATGGTGGGTGCTTATGGAGAGTGGCGTTGTGTGGTAATTAGTTAAGTGATGGGGCGATGTTGCTTATTTCAATGATGCCAAGGGCATGTTGTAATGAAGAAGGGAGATGTGGTTGTGGTTGTCCTCTTATTCATGGAACTTTCGTGTCAATCATTATGTTGCAAGTTCCCTCCTCTAATTTTAGAGCATACTAGCTTATTCGTTCCTTTATGTACTTTTAACATTGCATGCAATGTGTTATTTTTGTTGTTTCTATTATGTCTCTCTTATGTCATTTTAAAATTGGTAAAGATGCACTTCTAAATGTGGTATGCTATGTTGCCTCACTTAATGCTAAGAAATGAATAAGTCCTCTTAAATGAGGGTGACACGGGGATTGGGGGGACACTACGTAGTGGGGAAAACAAGAGGGGCTAGACAGTTGTGGTGGTTGGTGGCCCTCCTGTTCTTGCCCGAGTGGCGGGGAGTGGCGAAATGAGGAGAATTGGAGAAAATGTGAAGGGGAAATAAGGGGAAAACATGGCTCCTTTAGCAAGAGCTTGTCTCGGGGAGTTTGCTTGTTCCACCCCAACTGGGGGTGAGATCCAGTCCTAAGAGGGTCTAACCACTACTTATGGTCCAAAACACTGCAGATAACTTTCATTACTTTTGTAGCATTATCAATTGTTGCTTACTTGTACGTTCTTTACTTGTAGCCCTTCCATGTTGTATACCCTTGTTATATACATCGCCTATTGTAGTTTTTCTCACTTGCGTTAATTTTACTCATGTTGTTGCACTCTTTTGTTGTTGTACTTTCGTTATGTTATGCAATGCATTCAATGATTTATGTCATACACGTGTTCCCTTTAGCTCATTCCATACTTCATTTGCACCTTCCTAGGAATGCATGTAGAATATTTGCATTTTCATAATAGCATACTAGAGGGAGTTGGCATTCCTACTGGGTCACGCGTTGACGTGCCCCTGTTGACTTTTTCAGGTGTGGTTCTTGGAGATGGTAGGTGGAGCTAGAGGTTGAGGTTGGAAATCTGTTGTTGGGAGTTGGAGCTTAGATTGGCTGGTGAGGGGTGAGGAGAGAGCTATGTGTACCTTCGGTTTTCTTTTGGGATGAGAGATGCTTGTACTATATGAATTGACTATATGAAATGATGCAATGAGATGTTTGAGATGTATATGAATTTGTTTAGTGTTTGGCTTTCCGTATTTCTCTGTGACTTCGTGTCGTTTTGTGTTTGTTGGTTGGCTGTTTGTTGAATACTACACGTACTATTCCCAGCAATGCACAGTAGACCTGCAGATATATTTTAGTTCTCGTCATGTACC
>CM061133.1:303994809-304056713 GCA_030789695.1 Scilla litardierei | reverse complement strand
GTAGGATGCCCAGGGGCAACCGGAGGACGGGGAAGCCTTCTTCGGACCCGCTCCTCGAACGCTAAGAACCCTTCCCGTAAGGACCTCACAATCTTCGGAACCAAAATGCCGTCGTACGCCCGGAATCCCTCCCGGAGGGACTCCGCGATCCTCGGGACCAGAACATCCTCATAACCCCTCTAGATCTCATCGACGGGCCGGGCGGGGTCCACTTTTTGCAGGGCGCCTAGCTCGGACCAAAGCTCGGCATTCTCCTTCCTGTGCACCTCCTAGGCAAGGGACAATGCCTCCTCAGCATCCTTGGCCGACCTCTCGGCGACCACCCGGAAAGACTCAGCGACCGTCCAAGCCTCCCTCAGGCTTCCCACGTCCGAGGTGAGCTCGACAACCCTACGTTAGGACCGAAGGGCCTCCCCACGGGCCTACTCAGCTGCTCGCTCGGCCGCCTCGACCCTCAGGCGCTCCTGGGCAAGAGCCGCCCCGAGCCCATCAACCATCTCTGAGCGCCGTCGTGCCTCTACAGCTAGCGAAGAAGCATGCGAGATGAAGGGAATGAAGATCACTCAAAAACAAAACAGGAATGAGTGAAGAAGAAAACACATCTGCTAGATCTTCCATACCATGCAGTCTGTCAAGGTTGAGGAGCAGACCCTCTCGAGGAGGGCGTGGTCCCCGGGAAGGGAAAAATCCCGCACCAGCTGGAGGGCCACATCGCAGTCCGAGAAGACTGACCCCCGGCCATGTCCTCTAGGCCGATCCCGAACACAGACAAGGTCTGTCCTACCTCAACCGGAGTACGCTCGGCTTGATGGGCATGGGGACCTCTGCCAAGTCCTGGGGGCTCACCCCAGAGACAACCGACAAATCGCGCACTGCCGGGGGAGCCCTCTCCCCATTCTTCTTCTTCCCCTCAGGCCCTTCAGACCCCGAGTGAGAGCGTCTCTTCCTCTCCCCCTGACTCACGATCGATGCACAGGGGCCCTGCTCGGCGGCCGTAGCGACCCTCTCTCTGGGGGCGAGACCGGCGAGGGCATCAAGCGGATCCGCCACTATGGAAGTAGGTCCGGCCGTAACCAGATGCGGGGGAGAGGGAACGCCTGCTGGCCTCAGCGTCCTGATCGGTGGGTCGGCCGCACGGCTCTCCTCCTCCATAGTGCGACATGGCGCATGGCCAGAGGAACTCCCCTGAGCGCCCGGAGCCCCCGACGAATAAGTTGGCACACATCACGGCTGAACTCCCGACCCGCCATTTCTGCAAAAGAGAGAAAAATCAGGGTAAGCAAGGGTGGAAAAAAAATCTAAAAGGCGCCTTTACTAGGAGACCGCAAGACGCTCTTGAGGAGGAGGCTGTCCAACAGAGGCCAGACCAATCTCTCTCTTTTGGGCAAGCCCGCTAAAAGCCTGACCACGGCCCAATCGGACTCAGACAGGGATAGCGTCAACTCGTAGGCCCCCAAGCTCCCCCAACCGGTCAAGATTACAGTATCCTCTGGGAAATTGACGATGACATAATCATTCTTCCAATCACGAACCCAGCGGGGCAAACCCAGTAGACATTCTCTGCCCACCCTGGGGCAGATATGAAGCCACGTCCCCCGAGCAACAGCCCGGACTCTGAAATGATAGAAGAAGAGCGACAAGGTCGGCTCCAACCCATGCAAGTGGCATATCATGATGAAGCCGACCAGAGCCGGGATAGAATACGGAGTCAGCTGGCATAAAGCCACCACCAAAAATTCCAGGACCCGAATGATGAACGGGCGGAGGGAAAAGTGGAGTCCCGTCTGGAACATCTCAACATACACCCCGACCTCACGGCTCCTAGGGAAACAGATCCTCTCTTCTGCAAAAGGCACCCGAACACCATATGGGTGAGAGAGGTATTCTGCCCTAATTCTCTCGACTGTGGAATAGAGGACGGTGGAGGTCAACTCGAGGATCACCGAAGGGACGTCGGACTCTCCCATTCTGGAAGGATCCCCTCGTTGGGCTGAATCCACAAATAACAGACCCTTTCCGAGAAACCTGGGCTTAGAGGAGCTGTCGGACTCAGACGGCAGAGTTCCTATCCTCAACGCCATCACCAATCGAACAAACCAGAAGCAGGAGCAAGAGAAGGGGATTACCTTGCAAAGTTTGGAGAAGAGAGCGATGAAAAAGGAGACGAAGAAGAACCTGCCAACAAAGAGAGAGCAGAAACCAAATTAGGAAGCACAAAAAAGGAATCCAAAATCCAACGATTTTATATGGAAGGCAATTTCGAATCCAAGTCATTCAGGGGGGACGCGTGGCAACATCTCGCAGAAGGCGGCACTTCGAATCCCGCTCCCTAAGCGTGGGAGAATTCCAAATTGGCACCACCATGATGGCTTTCATTTAATGTGTCGCCTCGACTGACGCGCCCATCAGATCCACACGAAATACATCCCTCGGACCAAACCGTCAAAATCCGAACGGCCCGAGCGATGGGGGCAATTGATACGACCCTTCCAAAACAGGCTAGGACGGAACGGGCCAAGCCCATGGGCCAGGACGGGGTTAGGCCCCGACCTAAAAGCCCAGTAAACACCTTGAGCCATGGCGGCCCCAAACTGACGTGGAGGTTACCGCTGACCCTTGTAGGTTGAGGCAATCGCTCCCCCGAATTGTGCCCACCTTCATTACCATTCAAGAGACCCATTATGCCCACCTTCATGACCCATCAAGGGATGATCAAAGCGGTGGGTACTTAGGACAAGATGGGGGAGGATGAGATGGATGTGGGCAGTTCAGCCCCTACAAAAGACCCAAAGATCGAAAGACAAAAGGACCGAATTCTGAATACTCTACAGTCAGGTATTCTTCCTCCTACGACCTTGTCTTTCACCTCACAATCCTCCTTCAGATCATATCTAACTTAGGCATCGGAGGGGACTTGGTCGGAACCAAGGTCCGACCCCCTAATGAGCTTTCTCGTCTGTGCAGGTCAAGGAGACTTCACCCCGCTGAGGCTACCCATCGGCGCTTCATCCACCGGAGCCAAACGGTCTCAATCCCGAACCCGTTCGACTCTCTACTCGAGGAGGTCGTCGTTCTCCCGAAGCTACCCATCGGGATACTGACGCGCAGACCCGCGCATTCCCGACCGAGCGAACGCGCCGCTACCCGATCTCGGAGGACGCACATGTTTTACGCGACCACGTCGACCTCCGACCCTCAAGACTACCGAACTGTGATGAGAAAACACCCTGAAACATGTGATATTCCCATATAGCGCGATAGCAACACTTAATTCAGTCCCAACTTATATAGTCATCGTATCTTCACTCAATCTTCTACTTTTCTTAACCCTTGTAACCAATTACAAATGTGAAAGCTAGCTCTTGTATCGTGGACTAACAACACAAAAAACCTATTAATCCAACATTTTTTTTCAAATTTTTTTGTTTGAATTTGTTGACATGTTCCAAAATCCCAAAAACCCCAAATATGGGTGAACCCTTGGGGATCTGACCCTCGATTCACTTGTTAAGTTCTATTGTTTTGAAACGTTGATTTTGCAACAATTAGATCGAATGTCAAATAACGTTGAATTCACTTGATTTTTGGTGTGATGATCATCCATGATGTGTAGAAGATACCTAAAAAATAAAAATAATAATTACAAATAGTGTATATTAAATAAGGTTATCTCACCTAGCCTAAGCAAGGACAGACGAGTGACGATTTACCGAGGAGAGGGCGGTGGGTGGGAGTACATTGGGGTGGGCCAATGAAAGAGTAGTCAGGGTATGACTGTCAGTCCTGAAAGGTAAGAGCTATGACACTGCCGGAACAAACATGGAGATAAAAGATTAGAGAGTAAACCGAGGAGAAAATAGAGGAAGAAAAGGGGAAACTTAGCCAGAGAAGAAGAACTGCGCCGTGGACATGCCACTGCCTTGAAAACAACTACGGCCCGACCGTGGTGGTAATCGGATGATGCAGGTTGCTCCCCAAGGTTAACGCATTCGCGGCTGAACGCGTCCACTCGCGGCTAGCAGCATGGAGTTTGCATAGAGATCGATACCCAGGAGGAAGAATGAGGGAAGGACAATTATTACGTTGTTTGATTTTTCGAAAGGCATGAGAAAAACTCTACACAAAAGAGTTTATAAGGAGGAAAAGAATGGCTGTTGGAATTCTGCCATGAATACCAATAACAACGCAGCCATTAACAGCCATTAAAAGAAAAAAATAGCTGTTGAGACATTAAGCCACAATTTAATGAAAAAATGGCTGTTGGGAAACTTAAAACGTATTGGGCTTTTTGAATTCTAAAAAGTAAAATGGGCTAAAAACACGAGTCAAAACTCGGGCACTCCGGGCACGCACCTGACGCAGCCATTAACAGCCATTAAAAGAAAAAAATAGCTGTTGAGACATTAAGCCACAATTTAATGAAAAAATGGCTGTTGGGAAACTTAAAACGTATTGGGCTTTTTGAATTCTAAAAAGTAAAATGGGCTAAAAAACACGAGTCAAAACTCGGGCACTCCGGGCACGCACCTGTGAACCCCCCCTGCGCAGGCACGACACCAGCGCACACACGCTAAGGGTTTCCGAATCTGTCGCCCAGATTTTCCATTCGGCTCAACCCGGTTTGGGCTCGGCCCCTTGCTTGGGCTCATGTGCACGCGAGCTACCCCTAATTTCTAGCCCATTAACAAGTCCAATAGCTCATATGAGAGAAGCCTATTATATACCCACACAAGGGTGTTTGCCTATCCAATGTGGGACTAAAAAAGAGAGTGGGAGTAAACAAATAGCCAAAAGAGCCATTAATTCCAACAATGACAAAGCCATAGATCGACACATGGGTATTGTACTAGTCACCTTTGGGGTAGAGATTGACGATTGACTGAGCGTGCTTGCCGTGGTGGAGTACTCTATGATAAATGTGCTCTCTTGTTGCCTCCTCTTCGACAATGCGGTGATCGAGGCCACTTGGCAAAAAATAATTGCATCAGCGTGGAAATTTTTCTTGCACTAACATTACATATACATTATTCTTTTACACACACATGATATATGTTGTTAGCGCATAAATTTTCCTACTCTAGCTCATGGTGTAAAATGGCCCGGCCGGGCCCATTGAAAATCCGGGCCGGGCCGGCCCGGCCCGGCCGGGGAGAACCCCGGCCCAGCCCGGGCCGGGCCGGCCCGGCTCCCCCACCCCATAATTTTGCCTGTGTAAGGCAAATTTTTAAAAAAAAAACCGGGCCGGGCCGGGCCGGCCCGTGGGCTGGGTACCCAGGCCCAGCCCGGCCCGGGGGCCGGGCCCAGGCCAGAGCCCGGCCCAGGTACGGGCCACCGGGCCCGGGCCGGGCCGGCCCGGAACCCGGGCCGGGCCGGCGGGCCTCCCCCACCCCGGGCTGTTTTAACACCTTGAACTCTAGCAGCACAAAAATCATATTCCCATGGTTTTTTTAAATTTGCTTAAGTTGTACATATTTTAAAACCCCAAAACTCCAAGAGAATTTGACCATCGATCCACTCATTACAAAATAATTTATTGTTCTAAATCCGTTCAATTTGCAACAATTGAATCAAGAGTCAAATAAGATAAGATTTACTTGATTTTTGATTTTTGGTATGTTGATCATCCATTATAATACATCTAAAAACTCTAAAAATGAAATAATTGGTGTAGATATACGTTAACGGTTAACGCGAAAAGTGCACATGCCCAAAAAAATGTAACTATGATGACGGCAAAGGAAAAAATTAGCCATTTTAAGTGATTTTTATTTTTTTTTAAATTTTTTTAAAATTGATATACGAATTATTGATATCGAGTGAATCATAAGCCAAGTCCCACTAAGATTCTAACATATTTGGGACCAAATATGGTGATTTTAAAATGCGCACAACCCCAACAAAAAACTTTATATAAAAAACAGGTTAGTCTGATATTTGTGGCAAGATACCTCATACGATATTGAAATATATGCTGAAAATACTAATAAAGTGCCTAATATGTTTTTTTTTTCCGATTCAACTGGAAGCATTGGAAAGCCAGCCCGGCGGCCAGACTGGCAGCCCGGATTCGAAACACGGTGTAACGGAGTATTACATAGTAAAACACAAAGCTATTAAGGCATGTTTTTATCAAGGTATTTATTACACAACAAACGTCGGTACCAAAGATTTCACTCACTCCTCTTCACTCTCTTCCATAATGCAAGTCTACATACCTTTTGCCGAAATTAAAAAATTAAATATATAAATTAGAGTCCAAAATAGCAACCAAAAACAAATAGAAAATCGGGTTAAAAAAAGGAATACAACAAACTAGACGAAATGCCAAGCAAAGTCTGGAGGGCACCAACCGTAAAATCCAAGCCCATCAAAAGTAAGAGGCATACCCAGGTTGTTCAACGAAGACGTTCTAGAAAAAGGCGAAGGCCGTGCACAGCGGATACGTTCAACGATTTCTTTAAACAGGCAAGCCCTACTCTATAAATAAGTATATCCACTCACCTTAAAAATGTCATGACACGGAGAAAAGGTACATGGATCATACAAACACATCGACCAAACATCAATTTGCCCCCACAGAATCCAAGTGATAGTAGATGATATTATTCATTTCAAGCATTGCGATGCAAGGAACCACACCAAACCCAATAAAGAAGGGGCTGCGCCAAACCTAAAAGCTTTGTTCAATAAGATAATCACCTAGCCTCTCAACAACCATGTTGCATTGCCCAGGAGTCATTGGTTCATCATAGATGCCAAAGATCAGAGCCAGATTCGTTTTCTTGACGGTGATACCTCCAGAACCCTGAAAGAAAGAAGCAGCCAAATCACCAACCATGTAACAATCCCGGGTCGATCATGGAAGAACTGGTAGCGACTCAATGGAACAAAAAAGTGCAGACCTAAACTAACACCCCAGGTAGATTATTAAAATTGAACTTTTGATGGCTCGTCCATGCGAAGGGCAAATGAATGTGTGCGGTCACGTGAAGATAAATAGACTATAAACAGCCTGTTTTCCGAAGAAAATGGTTGTAGAAGTAAATCAATTTACCTTCTTTCCTCGGATAACAGCTCCTGGTTCGCCTTGGATAACCATGTATTTCACACCCCCAAGGTATAACCCAGTTGGTGCAAGAGATCCAGGTTCAGCAAAGTCATTCATGATGGCAGTAATCTCCTCGGGCTTGTACTGTTATATTAAAAAGAAGCAGACAAGGAACATCAGCACACAACAATAAACATGCAAGTAATGTGCTTTTGCAGGCAGATTTAGCCACGCGCCCACAAGTAAATCTCAAACACTGTTGCATATCATCATGCACATATGGTGCATAATCTATCATTCGCATGTAACCTATAAACGAAAAGGTCTGAAGAAGGTTAAATAGAGTTGACAGATAAACAGGATCATGTTGTGTTTAGCTTTGATAGACAACAACAATCCAGTAACCTATATTCGGGCTTGCCTCCCTTAATACTGCCTCAAGGAAAATATAACAAAGTGCATCATTTGAAGGCAGAAGATAACGACACATAAAATTGCATGCAAATTATAGTTAAATATTTACAGGTGTCATGTCCTCGGATATTTTTTTCACCACTGAATAATGCAAGCTAGGCCAGGAACATGACTCCTGTGTTACAAATATCATCTCTGTATAGTTCAAATATCAAATCACTCTATCATCTAACACCAGGTCTATCCTAATCGTGGACTGTGGCATCATCCAATATACAAATCACGTGCCACCAGCAGTGTTCTAAATATCGGATATCGGTCGCGTATCGGCCTATGAAATTTGATATCGGATTGCGGATATCGGGGATATATCGAGGATATTGACTAAATATCTGAGTGTCATATCGGAGGCTTAAAATGATGACATATGCAAGCATATATGTATCTAAGAAGATATAAACTATACTATAACTCAAATAAAAATATGTGTTGGTTATACTTCTTTCGTTAAACATGAATATCAGGGATATTGACCAAATATCGAAGCGTCATATCAGAGACTAAAAATGATGTCAAATAAACTTAAAACTGTAAGGAAAAAATATCAAAAAACTGAAATAAAATATGAAAAACTGAAAAAAGGTGCTCGACTACTCACCTTGATCGAAAAACACTCTCTTGCAAAGATTGAATGCCGAACGCCGAAGCTTAATCGATTTTTGCCAGAAATTTTCAGCGGACGGAACTGAGCAGAGTGGCATGGTAACCATAGCGTCGAGTGGAGCGGAGCGGCATGATTAGATTTCGGGCAAAGTAGCGATTATCCCTCAAAAAAAACCCCAATGCCTCATCGTTTTAAGTAAATAATCTGGGTCAGGTGACTCGGGTCGGATCCACTTTTAAGTGGACCGACCCGCTAACTTTATTTTAAAAAATAGTGAATTGCGGCCGATATTTCAAAGGGATATATCGGTCGCAATATCGGTCGTAACTCGATATTGCGGCGATATTTTTCCAAATATCGGAAACCGCAATATATAAGCCTATATCGTATCAGCTTAATGATAAAACCGATATTGCGGCCGATATATCGGATATCAGTCCGATATTTAGAACACTGGCCACCAGCATCTACATATAAACCAAATTCAATCACTAGCACCTATCTTATTTGAACAAGGATGTTGTGCACTGCCGCAGTTGGGGTCCCTTGCAAGGAGCCAGAAACATAGAAGATAAGGAGTTCTCTAATATTCAAAATGAATGAATGTATTCCAACAAATTTTTGTATTTAAATATGTGCTATAAATGATGACCCCTTCATCCATCGGAGAAACAAAATCAAGATTGCACAACTAAAACGAAAAATTTAAATCAATGAGAAGGGCTCAAGTAGTATCTCAGCATCCTTGCAACAGAGTTTAAAGTTTTAACCTTAACGATATATTCTTTATTTAGTAACAAAAAACATGATCAGCTTACTTCAACCACAAAGACAAATGATCATTAATCCCCAGCCAAAAAAGTTACATATGGCTTTATTATGATACCAAAATTAAGTTAAAAACATTTCAAGACAAAAAGTAACGCCGATTCGCCCAAAGAGAACAAGACCCATATGATTCTAGGAAAAAGACCCATAATAATTGTTTCAGAATTTACGTTGCACGGGTGCAGTACAGCACGACATGAGTAGATGGACGTCAAAAATTTAAAACCCATGATGTTGATATGTCTTGGATGCAAGAATTTAAAAATGCATTCATGTATATTAAGTTCATGTCATTTAAAAACAACATGAATTTGTATGGCCCCATATCAATTAGAATAAAAAGAAATACACGTGTCCGATAAAATTTTCCAAAGATATATTAATCAAAGTTGCTAGAAGATTCATAATTCTTCATTACTAAAGTGAATAAAATTGTTAAAATGAAAATCAAATATTGTTGTGAATCTACCTTTAATGTGCTATGTTATGAATAGAGGAAGAAACCCAAACACACACAGCAAGGACTTGTTTATGTGTTCAGATTTCTTCTGCTATCCGTAATAGATTAGTACCAGGGCGTTGCTTACCCGATCTAGTACAAACATGTTGTCCATAAAGCACATGATAGAAAAGTTTAATGGGAAAAATATGTTCTATTAATGGCGTATCAAAATGTGTGCCATGTTGATACCGCTAGATCTGTTCAAAGCACTTGCTAAAAAGTACATGTTGTCAAATTTGATTTCTGATACTAAGATCGTCACAACTAGAGCCAAGGCACCCCCATTACCATCCAGTTGTGCATGTCTAGGTGTGCATGTCTGATGAAGTTTCCATGAAGGTCGTAAATGAGAACTTTGCAGCTAGCATGCAACTCAACCCAGAGTCATACATGACAAAATCATTAAACCAGCAAGCTATATTTCAAATGCTGTCTATTCACTCTTCACAGAAAAGAAGGCATGTTACTTAAAGACTACCTTGATGAGTTATAAGATTTTTATTGGATCGATAAAATATAGATGCTAAAGAATATGATGAACATTCCACCATAATTTTGTTATGCCTTTTCCCACAATCTTTTGAAAATTTTATCAAATTAATAATTTATGATCGAGACATCATGTCCTTAAAAGACGTGAATCTTATGATCCCACTAGTTACAACTTGTGGCAAAAAAAGGTATATAATGTAGGCAAGGAGGTTCGAGCTCAAGGCTTGTTTGCAAGAGCTCATAACAAGAAAATTAATACAGTCAATCAAAGAAGGGTTTAGCAACTTCCATATCTAAAAAAGATAAGATGAAGACTAAAGATTCAAGATCCTGGTTGAAGAACATTGATTGCCACTACAGCTGGCTGAAGATACACATGAAGTATGATTGCCCAAAGAAAAAAGCGAAAGACGAGAAGAAATCACAAGATAACTCCTTTGATGTTGGCGTGTCAAAAAAAAGATTCTTATAATGATGCCGACCCAGTTCCCTTATTATAAAACACGCTTGCGCAGTTGATGGACGAGCATTGAATTCTGATATTCAGTCTATTTGTTCTCATCATAACTAGTTCACCACATATGAGAAAATTGACTACTATATCCTTACGGAAAACAAAGTCCCCGCAATATAGTTGACATTGAGACTGGCAAAATTAAGGTGCTCGATGGTGTGGTGATGGTGTGGTGAGAACTTTTGGTAAAGTTTGGCATGTACCAGATTTAAAGAACAATATGACCTCTTTTAATCATCTTGGGCAAGAAATGCTACCAATGTATCATTGAAGGTGTGGTCCTTTAGATCGTCAAGGCATACTTGATAATAAAGAAAGGCATCCGGCCGAACAATCAGTATATCTTTCAAGGCACTGTGCTGAAGGAATCAGAACCAAACGGTGTCAAATCAAAAAATATAGTTCGTATCATTGAAGGTGTGATCCTTTGGATCGTCAACGCATACTTGGTAATAAAGAAAGGCATCCGGACGAACAATCAGTATATCTTTCAAGGCACTGTGCTGAAGGAATCAGAACCAAACGTTGTCAAATCAAAAAATATAGCTCCTTCACTACTCATTGCTCAAACTTACTCGGTATTTCTCATGGTAGATGCTAAGCCATATAGGGCATTGGCTGCAGCAGAGATGACACTCTGCTCTATGGTGTTCGAACCAAGAACCAAGATGAAGAATATGGTAGCTATTTAAGTCCATGTAGAGATTTGTTAATTATAACTCAAATAGTAATCTAGACCCATATTTAAATTGGGATATTATGCAGCTGGTATCAATAGTAAAATAGTGTCAATAATTCAGAGTGTCAAATAAGAGCATAGTTTTGGTTGATAGTGACACTTGAAGAAAAAAATCAGGAGCCGCATTCTTTCGTTTGATGACACATGTGAATTGAAGTTCTTCATAATGAACTAATGTGGCTACAAAGAGAATTTGTTTCAGGTTTTTATTTATTTGATAGCGACACTTGTAAGTGGAAGAAACTTTATAAAAAGGGTCATTAGTTCATTCTCATTTTGGTAGCTAAGAGTGAAGCGGGTGTGTGTCCTTCCACTTGTATAAGTTATCTTGGGTTTCTTTTGAAACTTTTAGCTGTCGGTTAGGATTTTGTAATAATAATGATATGTCACTCTATATTTGTAATTCTTTCCTTTTGAGATAGTAAACTATCAGTCTGGTGTTCATGGCGTAGGTCATAATTACCAAACCATGTAAATCTATGTGCCAGTTATGTTGTGGGTTCTTCATATTTTGTTTCAAATGTCACTACAACCACAGATGGGGTCCTATTTCATACTCATCAAATTAGTACTTGATATTATATAATCACTATTTGATACTATTCAAAATAGTATCTGATTTTAATAGTGGGGTCCAGATTGCAATTTGAGTCATAATTAACATGCTAGATTTTTTACTTCTTGGTATTGCATACATCTTTGATGTGTCTGATATTTATGGGATGTGTTCTAAATTTTTGGATAGACAACATTAGTCTTGACAATCATTTAAAAAATGTATCAAGTGTTGATCAAAGTTCCCAAGCAACATAATTCAAAAATGTAAAGCATTTAACAAGAAAACCCGAGATAATTTTTTAAAACTATTTTAACACATCTTCTCACTCCAAACTCTATTTGTTTGATATCAATCTGTTATATTCTATTATCCTTCCAAATATGACCTACCATAACCAAGGACCCAAAACATCACAGCACAACTACCAGATAAGACAATGCAGTCCGGATAACAACATGGAAATCTAAAACAAACTTGTTTAGCAGCCAATACCAAAAACATTGGTCTCAATCTTATCTGCATTTGGGAGTTCCCCTAATATAGAAACATACTATATCAAATCTTTGCTGAAACAAAGAACTTTCACCTTTCATAGTAATTAAATTTGAAAAGCTTTAAAAATGCACATGATGAATCAGCTTACAGGACAAAATGTTCCTACAGCATCCTCTAAATTCACTTAGCAAACATCGCCAAACAGAACTCTTTCAAGTCCAGACTCCACGATCCTCCTTGCCCTGGCTTGGAGTCTATTCCACACCAAATTGATTTCTTTTTTTTTCTACTTTGATAAAAATATCTTATGGTCGCACAAATCTTTCATAAAAACAGCTGTCACAAACAAAGGTCCTCGCAGAACCAACCAGAAAGAGTCTTCTTTATATAGACAGCAAAGAACCTTGCAGAACCAGCCATCTCCCATGAGACATTTTTATGCCACCCCACACCCCCTGTTCTATAAGTTCTTTTAATTGCAAAGAAACATCCAAATAAGTAATAGACTAATATCTAAGCAGAAAAATGATGAAACACAGAATCAGTCATCTCCAACTGCGAGACTGAATGATATGTCACCAAATGCCAGGAATGTATAATATATTTTTTCATTCAAAATGAACATGCACAAAAGTAAAAGACAAATATCAACCCATAAAACCATCAAATTACCATTCCATCAAGAAAATGACTCTCAGGAAAAATTGCTGTAGAAATTTTCTGCGAATGAACAAAAAATTCTGGAAACAATTTCAATAAAGAACAATACAAAACTTCTAGCAAAAAAAACTTCCGAACCTAACCAACCATTCTATTCAAAATTCAAATGCAGTGCAAAAAATCAAAGAAGAAACAAGTGATTGCCTTCTTCTACTGCACATAAAATAATGTGTGCGTGTGTGTACCAAAAAATGTATATGCTGTCAGTGTAGGAAAAATTCATACTAGTGTGTGTATGTGTATGTCTTTGTGTGTACGAATGAATATATATATATATATATATATATATATATATATATAGGAAAATTTTCAAATGAGAACATTTCGCACCGTGCGAAAATGTTTTTATCTTTTTTTTGAAATTTTTTTTTTCAAAAATTCTTTTTTCCACCCTCATTATATGTTGTTATACACCCCTCAAAAAATAATGGTTGAGAAATAATGTCATTTGGCCTTCGATCAAGCCATTTCATCAAATTTGCATGTTTTGAGACCGTTAAATTTGTAACGGGTGGATGGGTGCTCTATTGCCCAACGGGTTCACCCATTATTTTCCCTGGGGTATATAATTGTATGGATTAAACATCAAAAAAAGAATTTTTGAAAAAAAAAATTTCAAAAAAATAAAAAAAAAGTTTTCGCACGGCTTTCGCACGGGATTTTTCGCACCCGAAGATTGCCCATATATATATATATATATATATATATATATATATATATATATATATATATATATGTAAATCTTCATGTGAGAACATTTCGCACGGTGCGAAAATGTTTTTATCTTTTTTTTGAATTTTTTTTTCAAAAATTCTTTTTTCCACCCTCATTATATGTTGTTATACCCCCCTCAAAAAATAATGGTTGAGAAATAATGTCATTTGGCCTTCGATCAAGGCATTTCATCAAATTCGCACGTTTTGAGACCGTTAAATTTGTAACGGGTGGATGGGTGCTCTAATCCCCAACGGGTTCACCCATTATTTTCCCTGGGGTATATAATTGTATGGATTAAACATCAAAAAAAGAATTTTTGAAAAAAAATTTCAAAAAAATAAAAAAAAAGTTTTCGCACGGGTTTTTTCGCACCCGAAGATTGCCATACATATATATATATATATATAGAGGAAAATTTCATATGTTGACGCACCTCCATGTTTTATTTTATTTTCAATTTTTTTGAGATTGATCATCACATCATCGATAATCAACATATCAAATATCAAGTGAATTCAAAGCTATTTAACCCTCAATCCGATTGTCACAAATTCAACAATTTGTGAACAATAGAACTTTTTCGTAACGATCTGACTTGATCTATCTGACTCGATCTGACTGATGGTCAAATCCCCACAAGGTACAGCCAGCCATATTTGATGTTTTATGGTTTTAATGTGTACAATAATCCCAAATCACCAAAATTTTAAACATAAAAAACATTGAATATGAGCTGTCGATGTAGGAAATTTTGTGCACACATATACATATATAAATAGTCATCATGACATATGAGAGATCTCTCTCATAAGTGATAACTAGGAATTAACCGTGCACATAGTGCACGGTGTTGGAAAAAAATTCGGAGGGGGGGAAGCAAGGGGCCAAAAAGGAAAAAAGAGTGGTCGTGTGTGAGAATTGTGTGGGGGGGTAAAATGCAATTTAATGTGTTTGGGGTGTGTTTTTTGGGTTTTATTAAATGGAGTGGCACAAATGTAAATAAGGGGAAGTTGGGGGGCTTTGTTTTGTTGGGGAAACCCATGTGGCATGCCACATGGGGCAACTTTGTCCACATGGGACAAAGGTGGGGCCCACACTTTGTCCCATGAGCACAATGGCAAAATGGTTATTCCCTATTGTAATATAAAGATGTGTCACATTCTCTTCTACAAAGGGCATGTAGGGCAAAAGTACATCATATGTAATCTCTTATCCTAATGAAGGAGATCACTTATACTATATGAAAGAGAATCCATCATGTCATCATATATGAAAAAGATCTCTTTTACGTCATATGATGCTCATATTTTTCTTAGATACATACATATATGAAAAATATAGGCGTCAATCATTTCATTTTGATCATATGTACTCGTTAAAAAGTACACTCCCCGTTATTTTTTCTAGATGATCAGCACAATCATTTCATTTCGATCTTTATATTATAACACCTCAATGCTCCAAATACCTAGTATACCCATAGTGTTTTACTCATTAAATTAGCTGTTGAAAAAAGTTCAATTACGGTGAACTTGTTAAATTTGCAATGACTAAATCAACAAGAAAAACATTTTGGGTTCAATATATCTTTGATGTATTAGAATATGAAGATCAAAACAAACAAATGTGCTGGTTATCTAAAATGATAGGAGAGAGTGGACTTTTTACAACCATATAGGATGGAATTAGCATAGGAGGAACTTCCAACATGAGTAGCTGACTCCTCTACACACACATCAGAATCATGAGGTCTAGCCTGAAGAGTACAGAAAACAATTTCTAGTCACTGACTTCCAATAATAGGTATTAGGAGTGTCAAGAACACCATATCTTCTTAGAGTTTCAATTCAAAAGAAATTAACTTTGCCCGTAAAAATATAGAAACTTCCTTTCACTGACAAATCTGGACTTCAAGCACCAATATTCGCGTCTGCATCCAAGCATTAAATGTAACTTCTGTAGTGACACTAAGTATAAAAACCGATTTATCTGCCACGTTATCTGTTAAGCGAAATTAGCATGACAAAGGCAATACCAAGGATAGGACGGCAAGTACAATGATTCATTTGCTTACAATGGTGTTCTCTGAACATGCAGAACATAGCATTCATAGAATAGAACTGCTCCAGGACTCATGGCATACGCACATGGCATCTGGAACACAAAATAAGGGGTAGAAGAGCATTCACGACTTAGTGTTTAAATCGGTTTTTGCAAAGGTTGTGTATCCTCTATTTTTAACATAAGAGAGGCCATTGGTGGTGAGAATCCTCTCAAAAATCTAAAGAAAAGAACTTACTTGTCAAAGTGTAACTTTTTTTGTGCATTTTTCTGTGTCAAGGGCCTGTTCTTTTGGTGGAATGTGGGTTTGTGGAAAGTTGCAGGGGTGTGGATTCTTGGAGAGAAAAATGATGTAGTGTGTTTCTTTTGTTGGAAAGTTGGATGGAAAGTGAATATGAGAATTCTTGTGGGGCCCACTAAACTTTCTTGTGTTCCTTTGATTGAAGAAAGTTGGATGAAGAAAGTGAGATTGTGGGGTGTGGTGAACCTAGGTAAGATTACCCACCTATAAAATGATAAAAATGAAACATTTTTCTCTAAGGCAGTTCCATCATAAAAACTATAGACAGCAAGCAGCCTAGGCAAGACTGACATGAAACGGATATCCAAAAGCAGTAGCCATGGACCCAAATCACCCCAAGTCAGCTACATCATAAAAACCATAGACAACCAGCAGCAAAGACAAGACAGGAATGAAACTGATATACAAAAGCAGTAGCAATGAAACACAAGTCCCCAAGGCAGCTCCATCATAAAAACCATAGACATCAAGCAGCAAAAGGAAGACATGCATGAAACTGATATACAAACGCATTAGCCATGGACCTAATGTTGCCAAAGTCAGCTCCATCATAAAAACCATAGACAGCAGGCAACAAAGGAAAGGCATGATTGAAACTGATATACAAAAGCATTAACCATGGAACTCAAATCCCACAAGTCAGCACCATCATAAAACCATAGACATCAAGCAACAAGACAAGACAGGCATGAAACTGAGACACAGACACATTAGCCAAGGACCCAAATCCCCCCAAGTTAGCTCCATCATAAAAACCATAGACAACAAGCAGCAAAGGCAAGACATGTATGAAACAGATATTCAAATTCATTAGCCACAAATCAAAAACCCCAAGGCAGATCCATCATATAACCATAGACAGCAAGCAGAATTTGTAACATACCCAATCAATCGATCTTGTTATACAATATCAGTAACATAAAAACAGTAGACCTATGAGAGAAAACAATACAAACTTAATGGATTTGTATTCGGATAGGATGATATCCATCTTCTCCGTGTTTCTCTCAAATTGTCCTACGACCGTTTCCAACCGTCCCTTTATCTCTAACAACCTCCTCTTAGACAGTGAGCTCGAAGAGTTTTCTATTCTTGGCCCTCTTTCATTCTCATCCATTAAGTGATGTAGAACAAAGGTGGACAACTCACCGTGAGGGGTATCCTTCCATTCGAAGAATTTGCATTTTTCCATGGAGACGTACAACTCAAAAATCTCCGGCCTGGGTTGGTTCGGGTCTATGAAGTCCTCGGCACCCTCAGACCACAATGGCAAGTCCTGAAGTCATCAACATCTGAATCCAACTTAGTACGCGGCGCATCCCGTGGCCAAGAGTAAATAAAAGAGCTCGATCATCAACTCATTTGTATCTAGACAATCATACACATAAACACAATTAACGAATAATAATTTAAATAGAAAAGATATGTATAAGGAGAAAATGGTGTGTATAAAACGTACCTACGAAAAATTATTAAGTACGCATGTCAATGTTGCTTTCACCTTGCAGAAATCAGCACAGTCACAGGAAAAAGCAAATACTGTATCATAGAGAAGCATAAACATTTACATAACATAGACAAAGCATATTTCTATATAAATGCCGTTATTTTATTTAAGATGCCTCAACTTTGATTTAAGCATATTTCTATATAAATGCCGTTATTTTATTTAAGATGCCTCAACTTTGATTTAAGGCATGTTCTTTTGGTGGACTTTGGGCGAGAAAGTGGGAAAACCCCACTATTCAGGCCACTGATTGCTTGAATCTGCACGTGGATTCCTCAAGTCTGTTCTTTTGGTGGACTTTGGAGGGAGGATTATTTGCGAAGCTAGCTCCCTCATGGCGCCCTTGTGGCTAAGAAATTCTCAAACCCGTTTTCTCCGTGTTTTGCATGCAGACGATGTGAGGTGATAACACCCCGTGGGACCTACAAAAGCAAGAATCCAAGCGTAATCACCGCAAAACCCGGATAAAACGGGTTTGAGAATTTCTCAGCCACGAGGGTGCCAGCTTCGCAAATAATCCCACTCCAAAGTCCACCAAAGAACATACTTGAGGAATCCACAAGCAGATTCAAGCAAACAGTGGCGTGAACAATGGGGTTTTCCCACTTTCTCGGCCAAAGTCCACCAAAAGAACATGCCCTACATCAAAGTTGAGACACCCAAAATAAAATAACAGCATATATATAGAAATATGCGTTGTCTATGCTATGTAAGGGTTTATGCTTTGTCTATGATACGTTATTTGCTTTTTCCTATGACTGTGTTGATTTCTGCAAAATGAAGGTAACACTGACATCCGTACTTAATAACTTTTCATAAATACGCTTTTTAAACAACATTTTCTCCTTATACATATCTTTTCTATTTAAATTATTATTCGTTAATTGTGTTTATGTGTATGATTGTCTAAGTACAAATGAGTTTAGAATCGAGCTCTTATATTCGCTCCCAACCACGGGATGCGCCGTGTTCTGAGTTGTATTCAGATGTTGATGACTTCAGGACTTGCCACTGTGGTCTGAGAGTGCCGAGTAGGACTTCATGGACCCGAGCCAATTTAGGCCGGAAATTTTGGAATTGTACGTCTACATGGGAAAATGCAAATTCTTTGAATGGAAGGACCCCCTCACAGTGAGTGGTCCACCTTTGTTCTACATCATTTAATGGATGAGAATGAAAGAAAGCCAAGAATAGAAAGCTCTTCGAGCTCACTGTCTGAGAGTAGGTTGTTAGAGATAGAGGGGCAGTTGGAAACGGTCGTAGGACAATTTGAGAGAAACATGGAGAAAATGGACATCATGTCTGATTACAAATCCATTAAGTTTGTATTGTTTTCTCTCATAGGTGTACTGTTTTTTATGTTACTGATATTGTATAACAAGATCAACTGATTGGGTATGTTACAAATCCTGCTTGCTGTCTATGTTTATATGATGGAGTTACCTTAGGGTTTTTAATTTGTGGCTAATGAATTTGAATATCTGTTTCATGCTGACTTGCCTTTGCTTCTTGCTGTATATGGTTTTTATGATGGAGCTGACTTGGGTGATTTGTGTTCCATGTCTACTACTTTTGTATATCAGTTTCATGCATGTCTTGCCTTTGCTGCTTGTTGTCTATGGTTTTTATGATGGAGCTGACTTGGGGGATTTGTGTCCATGGTTAATGCGTTTGTATATCAGTTTCATGTCTGTCTTGCTTTTGTTGCTTGCTGTCTATGGTTTTTATGTTGGAGCTGACTTGGGAGATTTGTGTTCCATGGTTAATGCTTTTGTATATCAGTTTCAATCATGTCTTACCATGATGTTTATGGTTTTTATGATGGAGCTAACTTTGGCAACATTAGATCCATGGCTAATGCGTTTGTCAGTTTTATGCATGTCTTCCCTTTGCTACTTGATGTCTATGGTTTTTATGATGGAGCTGACTTGGGGGATTTGTGTTCCATGCTACTGCTTTCGTATGTCAGTTTCATTCATGTCTTGCCTTTGCTGCTTGTTTTCTATGGTTTTTATGATGGATCTGACTTGATGGGATTTGGGTCTGTTAGGATTTATCCTGTGGTTATTCTTGTATGCGGGCTTGTCATATGTGGCACTGAAGAATGTTGGATAGGTTGATGTATGGCTCATTACATCTGGGCCACTGCTGTATAAAGAAGAGAATCGAATCAGTTAGGATGTTGGACATTTTGTTGAACAGGTTGTTGTACCAGGATGTTCAACAGGCTATGTCTACTTGCATCAATTGGCTGCTCAATAGGATGCGCAACTGGCGTTCGCGTAATCTGTTATTTTATTTCTATCTAGCTCATCTGGCCCTTATGGTGGTTATTAACTGTTTTAGATTTGGTCGGGTATAATCTCTTGTTACCATATTGCGAAACGGTTGGAGAGAGATTTTCGGCAAATCAATACTCTGGCAACTTCCACTTACGGATCTTTTGGGATCTCTTTCTTGTTGAAGATGTTGCGGTTTTTGCTGTTGATAGAACCGAATCTAGAATCGATTGCGGGTGTGCAGATTGAATCGAAGATTGCGGGGTTTTGGCCTTTTAGGGCTAGCAGCGTTTGGCGGCTACTTTAAAAGACTCTTTTGTTGAAAAAGTTCAAGGAGATTCTCCGGGAGGGAGGCCGACGGCTGCGCACGCAGGATCAAGGGAGTTGATCAAGTCAGTGTTGCAAGGGGAGCTTGCCAAGAATACTTCACGGGGTTGATTGCGATCACCCCCTCACGGTTTGTTTTAAGGATGAGTGTGTTCTTCCTTATAAAACCGTGAATTGTAGAATCTGTATTCTCCGATCTTTATAGTGAAGTATTCTATTTTTCTGGGCGTGGCCCCGCAGATGTAGGTGTGCGCACCGAACTGCGTTACCAAGTCTTGTGTGCCCTTGCGTGCTGTGTGTCTTTACTGTTGTTCGTTTTTTTATTTACTGCGTACTGAATTTCAATTGGTATCAGAGCAGGTCATCCACTATACTTTGACTTTCTTTCAAAGTGGGTGTGATTTTGTGTGTCAGTATGCTGATCATGAATACAAAAGAAGGTGCCTCGGTTACTCGTCCCCCCTTGCTCACTGGATCGAACTACACCTATTGGAAGTCCCGTATGCGAGCTTTTATCAAATCCTTGGATGAAAAGGCTTGGGTTGCTACAGTTGAAGGATGGAACCCTCCGGTTGAAGTCAACAAAGAAGGCAAGGAATGCTTCAAACCTGTGAGAGACTGGAGTTCTGATGAGGAACGTGCTGCCTTAGGAAACTCTAAGGCGGTTAACGCCATCTTTACTGCTGTTGATGAAGAGCAGTTCAAGCTTATATCAACTTGTGAGCATGCTAAAGAAGCTTGGGACATTCTTCAAAACGTGCATGAAGGAACCAGCACTGTTAAGGCCTCAAAATTGCAAATGCTCGCCAGTCAGTTTGAAAATCTGAGGATGAATGAAAACGAGACAGTTGCTGAGTTCAATGGAAGATTGAGAGATATTGCTAATCAGGCATTCCAACTGGGTAAGAAGTATTCACAAAAGAAACTTGTTGAAAAACCCCTGAGGTCCCTGCCAGATAAATTTTCAGCAAAGATTGCTGCAATAGAGGAAGTAAGGAACACATCGACCATGAGATTGGACGAACTCATGGGGTCCCTACAGACCTATGAGATGAATCTCAAACAAAACAAAAGGGAGAAGGGTGTTGCCTTGAAGATTGAAGCCAGTGAACTGTCAAAATCTGATAATGAGTCAGAACTCGAAGATGATATTGCTCTTCTCACCAAAAACTTTAGCAAGATGATGAGAAAGATTAGCAACAAAGGTCAGAATTTCAAAGCCACTAATAAAAGGGTGCGGTCAGGACCTCCTGCTGGTGAAAAGAATGCTGGTCGTCCTATACAAAGGTATGAATCTAAAAACAAAGCAAAGGGAATACAGTGTAGAGAATGTGAAGGGTTCGGACATATACAGGCAGAATGTGCAAATACCCTTAAGAAGCTAAAAGGGAAATCCCTCGCCAGCACCTGGAGCGATGAAGACTCTGGAGGGAGTGTGGAAGATGAAGACATAACTAGTAATTATGTTGCTTTCACAGCTATTCTGAATGACAAATCTGAAGGCAAGTCCTTCAGTCATGTTGAACATAATGTTGCAACATGTACTGCAACATCCAAGCACAAGGGAGAACATGTTGTACGAAGTGTTGCAACAAATGATGCTAGTTCTGACAGTGAAGTTGAATCAGAAGTTGGAAGTGAAGAAGATATTGATGATGAGGAAATCCGCACAGCCTATCAAACTATGTTCTACAAATGGATGGAAATCTGTGAAATCAACAAGAAACTGAAAGATGAATGCTCTAAGTTGAGAAGTGAGAAGAATGCAACTCAAGTCAAACTACTGAAGACTGAAACAAGCCTCCGAAACTGTGAGAGAAATATGAAGAGAGCTTTACTAAGAGCTGAGAAGGCAGAAAGCACTGTTAACAGATGGAACTCTGGAAAAACCAAACTTGATGACATCCTCAACATGGGAAAAGTGGCTGGAGATCGAACAGGAGTTGGTTACAACAGAGGAAGTCATCTACACACACTCAAGACCAGGAGTAGTCTCAATGCTAAGGAACATGTTAAAAGGAGTTCACATGATGAGGCCAAGTCAAGAGGAAAGAACAGAAAAGGTACTACTTTTAGGCAGCCTATATGCAGTTACTGCAAACAAATAGGACACAATGATTGGAGTTGTTTCAGGCGCATGAAGCATGTGAGTGAAGGAAGAAATATTATTCATCCGCAACAACGAAAAAGCATGAAATGGATTAAGAAGACAGAACTGTTCAGTATGGTTGCATACACATCTTTGGCTACCTTTGCGGAAAATCAGTGGTATTTTGACAGTGGGTGCTCTCGGCACATGACAGGGAACAAGGGTCTTCTATCTGAGTACACTGCTGGGAATAAAGGTCATGTCACCTTTGGGGATGGACAGAGAAGCAGAGTTATTGGAAAAGGAAATCTGAATATGACAGAAACTCTGAAATTGAAAGATGTGATGCATGTTGAAAATTTAAAGGCTAATCTCATTAGTATAAGTCAGTTGTGCGATCAAGGCCTGCTGGTTCGATTCAACAAAAATGAATGTCTTGTGTTTAATGGTGATGAAGTGTGCATTCTTTCTGGAATAAGATCTAGTGACAACTGCTACCTGTTGCAAGAACCTGACAGATGTCTGAGTATCACCACAGATGCTTCTGAACAGTGGCATCAGAAGTTAGGACATGTAAATTTCAAGATCTTAATGAAAATCTCCAAAGCAAGAGATGTCCGTGGAATGCCTACTTTAATCAAGAAGAAAGGAGTGTGCAAAGCCTGCCAACTGGGTAAGCAGAAGAAAGTTAGTCACAAACAAATTCAGAATATCACTACGTCAAAAACTCTGGAGCTGCTACATATGGATCTGATTGGACCCACTTCAGAAACAAGTGTCGGAGGTAAGAAGTACATCTTTGTTTGTGTTGATGATTTTTCACGGTTCACCTGGGTGGATTTTCTGAAGGAGAAATCAGATACTTTCGATGCTTTCAAAAAACTGTGTACTCGTCTTCAAGTTGAAAGAGGAGACAACATAGGGAAAGTCATTCGGATCCGAAGTGATCACGGAAAAGAGTTTGAGAATCACTCATTCTCTGAATTCTGCGAGGCACAAGGTATAGGACATGAATTCTCGGCCCCTAAGACTCCTCAGCAAAACGGAGTTGTTGAAAGGAAGAATCGAACACTTCAGGAAATGGCTCGAGTTATGCTGAACGCCCGAAAAGTGAATGTTAAGTGGTGGGCTGAAGCGATTAACACTGCATGCTACACCATCAACAGAGTTTATCTTCGACCACAGACTAAGAAAACTCCATATGAAATTTGGAAAGGTCGAAAGCCTGATGTCTCCTACTTTCATATTTTTGGAAGCAAGTGCTACATCCTGCAAGATCGGACACCAAGACGGAAGTTCGACACCAAGAGTGACAAAGGAATTTTCTTGGGGTATTCTACAAGGAGTCGTGCTTTCCGTGTGTTGAATGAACGAACTGATGTCATGATGGAATCCATTAATGTTGTGGTTGATGATTTTGATCAGGGAGAATCTATTCTAACTGGTGATAAAGGAGTTCAAGAAGACAGAAATGAGGATGATGTTCGTGTTGAAAGTGATGTTGCAACAAACAAGACCAAACAGAACAATGTTGAACAAATTGTTGCAACACAGGATACTGCCACCATGGAGTCGATTCAAGAAGAAGCTGAAAATGCTCAAGATGCTGAGGGAGTTACAAAGATTATACGAGACCATCCGCCGGAGCTAATCATTGGTGACGTTCACGACAGTCGTCGCACCAGAGGCACCAGTCGTGTTAATTACAGAGATCTAGCTGGGTATGCTTGTTTTCTTTCTACTATCGAACCCAAAAATGTGAAGGAAGCAATTGGTGATGATTTTTGGGTCTCAGCTATGCAAGAGGAACTAAACCAATTCCAACGAAATGACGTCTGGAGTCTTGTGGAAAGACCAAAAGGAACAAATGTCATCGGGACAAAATGGATATTCAAAAACAAGACAGATGAGAAGGGAAACGTTACCCGAAATAAAGCCCGGCTTGTTGCTCAAGGGTATACCCAAGTGGAAGGCATTGACTTCGATGAGACATTCGCTCCTGTAGCTCGGTTGGAATCTATTAGACTATTACTTGCGGTTGCCTGTAGTTTAAACTTCAAACTGCACCAAATGGACGTGAAAAGTGCCTTTCTGAACGGGTTGTTGAATGAAGAAGTGTATGTTGAACAACCCAAAGGCTTTGCCGATCCGTTTCTTCCAAATCATGTGTATAAGCTGAAGAAGGCGTTGTATGGGCTGAAACAAGCTCCAAGGGCCTGGTATGAAAGATTGACCACATATCTTCTCAAGAAGGGATACGAAAGAGGAGGAGCTGATAAGACCTTATTTGTTCAAAGGACAAGATCAAGTGTGATGATTGCCCAGATCTATGTTGACGACATAGTTTTCGGTTCAACATCACAACAACTTGTGCATGAGTTTATTAATCTCATGCAAAGGGAGTTTGAAATGAGCATGGTAGGTGAGTTGAATGTATTTCTTGGGCTCCAAGTTAAACAGTGTCCAGATGGTCTATTCATCTCGCAGAGCAAGTATGCAAGGAATCTTGTCAAGAGATTTGGTTTAGAAAGTGCTAGACATGTTAGGACTCCCATGAGTACATCTGAAAAACTCTCTAAGGATGAAGGAGGAAGAGATGTTGAAGTTACTCTTTACAGAAGCATGATAGGTAGCCTGTTATATTTAACAGCTAGCCGACCGGATATCAGCTTCAGTGTTGGAGTCTGTGCTCGTTATCAAGCAAGCCCTAAGGAATCTCATATTATTGCTGTAAAGAGGATTATCAGGTATATCAGCGGAACAGCAGACTATGGTATATGGTATACAAAGGATACGAATACTCTTGTCTCAGGATATAGTGATGCTGACTGGGCAGGAAATGCAGATGATCGGAAAAGCACCACCGGAGGATGTTTTTATGTGGGGAACAATCTGGTGTCATGGTATAGTAAAAAACAGAACTCCATATCGTTATCCACAGCAGAGGCCGAGTATATTGCTGCAGGAAGTTGTTGTACACAATTGCTATGGCTGAAGCAAATGTTGATAGACTATGGACTGGAACAAGGAGTTATGACTATTTTATGCGACAACCAGAGTGCTATAAATATCTCCAAGAATCCTGTCCAGCATTCCAGAACGAAACACATCGACATCCGACATCACTTTATTAGAGAGCCGGTTGAGAAGAAGTCCCTAGTCATGGAGTATGTTGCTACAGCTAATCAACTAGCGGACATTTTTACAAAGCCTCTTGATTCTGCCAGATTTGAGGAATTGCGGCAAGCCCTAGGGCTGTGTCGTATCTAATGTTGCTTTCTGTGTTGAGAACTTTGTTGCAACATCAAGTTGCAACATTATGAGGGTCTACCGACCTCTGTTGTTGGGTTGTTTTTTTCTCTCATATCCTTACCCGATATTTATTACCCTCAGATTCTTTCCGTTCCCAAGGCGCATTTTCGTATTTTCCCTCAACTCAAATTTTCTCCAAGATTCTTCTAACCTCCCAACTAGGGTTCTTGAAATCGACTTGGTTGAAGCTTCTCCCATTTAATCTACAATGGCAAGAGATGAGTCGGAAAAGTCTTCGCTGCCCCCTCGTCGGTCTTCTCGACGAACGACGTCCGCTCGGAAAAGTGCTCCGCCCTCTTCATCTTCTTCTTTCAAACGAAAAGGAGTGTTTTCCCGTCCTGTGCAAAGATCCTCCAGTGGTAATTCTTCTCCATCACTCTCCTCTTCCCCGTTCGGTGACATGCATCCTTCTAGAGTCTCAAATTTAGAGTTGGTAAACTTTTCCCCAATTCTTGAAATTCCCCTCCCCCAAAAATCCGAGGATGATGAAGTGTATGATGACGATGAAATTTATCCTGATCCGGTAACTATTCAAGACTGGTTCTGGTATTTGCGGAGAACAGGAAAGATATTGGATCTTTCTTCGGTGGATGTATCTCATATTCATTTTAAAGGTCTCATACGTAAGAAGATTTTGGGGAAGGTTATGAGTGTTGAAGTGCCTCGAGATAGAAAAGTTGTTATTCGAACCTGGAATCCGACATCTTTTGTTAAAATCTCTGAAGTTGAAGTGATAGACATTTCAGATTCTGAAGACTCTCCAGTGTTCGCTGAATTGCCTAGGTCAAGGGGGACTACAGGAGCGTCTTCGTCTAATATTCCTTCTGAGATACCTATTGTGCAGAATGATGTGCAGGTAACCAAGGAAGATGTGGTGAAAGGTGATCCAAGTGATGAGAAAATGTCTGATGTTCCATGTCAGGAAGAGGTACCTGTCTCTGCATCTCCCATGTGTGTGGATGAAGGTTCTCAGAACATGACCAATGATCTGAACAGTGGTGTGAATGAGTGTTCTCAGAATGTGCCTAGTTCCTCATCTCAAGATGTTTCTGAGCCTGGAAAAGAGTCTGTAATGGGTGATCATGAAAATGTTGACAGTATTGAGGAGCCCTCTCTGAAGGACACAGTGGAAGTCATGCCACTTGCTGATGATATGTCCCAAGAGGTTCAGCCTCTAAATGATTCTGAAGAACCTGATCTCACTCCTATGGATTTAGGATCTTCTGAAATCCTTCAGGATCTCTCCAACCCTTCTTGTGAAACTGGTGTTGGTGAGATGCAATTTGTTTCTGATAAGGTCACTAATGATGTTGTGTCTGGATGTGGCTCAGCTGGGTTAGAGGTAAATGATGAAGTGATTGTAGAAAAATGTTCTATGAGTCAAGGCACTTGTGCGGTTGGTATTGACAATGAGGGGCTTAATGTTGAAACTGATATCGAGCCTGATTCCTTCAATGACGCAAGTGTTGAACATATTGTTGCACAAAATGTTGCAACACAGGGTGCATCACCTGAGGCCTCTGGTCCAACAGAACCTCCCCTGTCCTCCTTTATGCGCAAGGCTCGATCGTGCTCTAAGAAGCGCTCTGCTCCTTCCTGTAACACTGAGGCTTCTCCTTCCAAGAGGTCTAAAATCTCAGCTTCAGGTTCCTCTCGTTCTCCGTCATTCACTTCCTCGAATGCCTTTAGCAGAATTTTCTTCGACAAAGCTCGCAAGAACCGATGGGTATCTTACTCGGAGAGATCGTTACTTCCTGAAAAGGTTCTGAACATGGCCTCCTTTGACAAGACCCAGATTGCTACTATATTGAAGAATCTCGGACTGTACCATGCTGCCACCTGCTTCAGTTCCTACTATCCTGTGTTAGTCAGGGAATTTTACTGTAATTTATCCAAAACTGCTGGAGATGGCTCCTCCTGTTGGCATTGCAGAAATTATGTTCGGGGCAAGATTATCACTTTTTCTCCTTCCACTCTGAACAAATTACTGGAATGGAAATGTCCTCAATCTGCTCCTGCTTACGGAGAGACTACAGGAGTGGAGTTTGATAGACTGATTCGAGTTGTGACTGCGGAGAAGCTTCAGAAGTGGCCTGAGAAATCATCTGTCTTTCCTTCTTCTGCTCTTACGGCCAAGTACTTTATTCTCTACAGGATTGCCACGAGAAACTGGCTCCATACTTCAAATGTTTCTGTGGTTACTCGAGATATGTGCAGGCTGTTGTTCTCTGCAGGAACCTCTCAGGCCTTCAATTTGGGCAGGATTATTTTTGATTCTATCTTGTCGTTTGCTGAGTTATCCACCTCCGGGACTTCTTTACCTCATGGAGCTCTTATATCTATGATGCTCCTGGCTCAAAGGGTGCCCCTGTCCTTGTCTGACCTTCCTTCATCTTGTGATAGTATTTCGTATACGGCAAAATCTGTGGCTGGAAAAATGGATGATATCTCTGACTTGTTACCCTCCCTTCATGGTGTTTCTTCGACATCCTCTCCACCTCCTAATGCTGAACCTTCTGTCACAGTGCCTCCAGCATCTCAGTCTCCTCCACCCTGTCCTGTTACTGATGCCACTACTTCCTCAGCGAGTGTGGTTGATATTCAGTTTCTCGAGACTGCTCTTCAGAATATTGATGATCAACTTCTGTTTCTCGACAGCCAGCGGGTACTTCTGAATCGCCACAAGGTGTTGCTGCAAAGCAAGCTGTCCTCTCTACGGAGTGGTCCCTCTGCGGATCTCTGAAGTATTTGTCCTTTGTGGCGCAAAAGGGGAGAAGCGGTATGAGTTGTTCTCTCTCTTACCTGATGTTATGTTGAACGTTTTGTTGAACGTTTTGTTGGATGTGTTGGGTGTTGGGCGTTTTGATGTTATTGTGTTGGATGTCTACTGTTGATGCAATGTGTCTCCAAGGGTTTGAAAGTTTAACAATTGCTCTCTTCTTCTATCATAACGTATGTTGTGCCACCAAATGACAAAAGGGGAGATTGTTAGGATTTATCCTGTGGTTATTCTTGTATGCGGGCTTGTCATATGTGGCACTGAAGAATGTTGGATAGGTTGATGTATGGCTCATTACATCTGGGCCACTGCTGTATAAAGAAGAGAATCGAATCAGTTAGGATGTTGGACATTTTGTCAACACAATAACATCAAAACGCCCAACACCCAATACATCCAACAAAACGTTCAACAAAACGTTCAACATAACATCAGGTAAGAGAGAGAACAACTCATACCGCTTCTCCCCTTTTGCGCCACAAAGGACAAATACTTCAGAGATCCGCAGAGGGACCACTCCGTAGAGAGGACAGCTTGCTTTGCAGCAACACCTTGTGGCGATTCAGAAGTACCCGCTGGCTGTCGAGAAACAGAAGTTGATCATCAATATTCTGAAGAGCAGTCTCGAGAAACTGAATATCAACCACACTCGCTGAGGAAGTAGTGGCATCAGTAACAGGACAGGGTGGAGGAGACTGAGATGCTGGAGGCACTGTGACAGAAGGTTCAGCATTAGGAGGTGGAGAGGATGTCGAAGAAACACCATGAAGGGAGGGTAACAAGTCAGAGATATCATCCATTTTTCCAGCCACAGATTTTGCCGTATACGAAATACTATCACAAGATGAAGGAAGGTCAGACAAGGACAGGGGCACCCTTTGAGCCAGGAGCATCATAGATATAAGAGCTCCATGAGGTAAAGAAGTCCCGGAGGTGGATAACTCAGCAAACGACAAGATAGAATCAAAAATAATCCTGCCCAAATTGAAGGCCTGAGAGGTTCCTGCAGAGAACAACAGCCTGCACATGTCTCGAGTAACCACAGAAACATTTGAAGTAGGGAGCCAGTTTCTCGTGGCAATCCTGTAAAGAATAAAGTACTTGGCCGTAAGAGCAGAAGAAGGAAAGACAGATGATTTCTCAGGCCACTTCTGAAGCTTCTCCGCAGTCACAACTCGAATCAGTCTATCAAACTCCACTCATGTAGTCTCTCCGTAAGCAGGAGCAGATTGAGGACATTTCCATTCCAGTAATTTGTTCAGAGTGGAAGGAGAAAAAGTGATAATCTTGCCCCGAACATAATTTCTGCAATGCCAACGGGAGGAGCCATCTCCAGCAGTTTTGGATAAATTACAGTAAAATTCCCTGACTAACACAGGATAGTAGGAACTGAAGCAGGTGGCAGCATGGTACAGTCCGAGATTCTTCAATATAGTAGCAATCTGGGTCTTGTCAAAGGAGGCCATGTTCAGAACCTTTTCAGGAAGTAACGATCTCTCCGAGTAAGATACCCATCGGTTCTTGCGAGCTTTGTCGAAGAAAATTCTGCTAAAGGCATCCGAGGAAGTGAATGACGGAGAACGAGAGGAACCTGAAGCTGAGATTTTAGACCTCTTGGAAGGAGAAGCCTCAGTGTTACAGGAAGGAGCAGAGCGCTTCTTAGAGCACGATCGAGCCTTGCGCATAAAGGAGGACAGGGGAGGTTCTGTTGGACCAGAGGCCTCAGGTGATGCACCCTGTGTTGCAACATTTTGTGCAACAATATGTTCAACACTTGCGTCATTGAAGGAATCAGGCTCGATATCAGTTTCAACATTAAGCCCCTCATTGTCAATACCAACCGCACAAGTGCCTTGACTCATAGAACATTTTTCTACAATCACTTCATCATTTACCTCTAACCCAGCTGAGCCACATCCAGACACAACATCATTAGTGACCTTATCAGAAACAAATTGCATCTCACCAACACCAGTTTCACAAGAAGGGTTGGAGAGATCCTGAAGGATTTCAGAAGATCCTAAATCCATAGGAGTGAGATCAGGTTCTTCAGAATCATTTAGAGGCTGAACCTCTTGGGACATATCATCAGCAAGTGGCATGACTTCCACTGTGTCCTTCAGAGAGGGCTCCTCAATACTGTCAACATTTTCATGATCACCCATTACAGACTCTTTTCCAGGCTCAGAAACATCTTGAGATGAGGAACTAGGCACATTCTGAGAACACTCATTCACACCACTGTTCAGATCATTGGTCATGTTCTGAGAACCTTCATCCACACACATGGGAGATGCAGAGACAGGTACCTCTTCCTGACATGGAACATCAGACATTTTCTCATCACTTGGATCACCTTTCACCACATCTTCCTTGGTTACCTGCACATCATTCTGCACAATAGGTATCTCAGAAGGAATATTAGACGAAGACGCTCCTGTAGTCCCCCTTGACCTAGGCAATTCAGCGAACACTGGAGAGTCTTCAGAATCTGAAATGTCTATCACTTCAACTTCAGAGATTTTAACAAAAGATGTCGGATTCCAGGTTCGAATAACAACTTTTCTATCTCGAGGCACTTCAACACTCATAACCTTCCCCAAAATCTTCTTACGTATGAGACCTTTAAAATGAATATGAGATACATCCACCGAAGAAAGATCCAATATCTTTCCTGTTCTCCGCAAATACCAGAACCAGTCTTGAATAGTTACCGGATCAGGATAAATTTCATCGTCATCATACACTTCATCATCCTCGGATTTTTGGGGGAGGGGAATTTCAAGAATTGGGGAAAAGTTTACCAACTCTAAATTTGAGACTCTAGAAGGATGCATGTCACCGAACGGGGAAGAGGAGAGTGATGGAGAAGAATTACCACTGGAGGATCTTTGCACAGGACGGGAAAACACTCCTTTTCGTTTGAAAGAAGAAGATGAAGAGGGCGGAGCACTTTTCCGAGCGGACGTCGTTCGTCGAGAAGACCGACGAGGGGGCAGCGAAGACTTTTCCGACTCATCTCTTGCCATTGTAGATTAAATGGGAGAAGCTTCAACCAAGTCGATTTCAAGAACCCTAGTTGGGAGGTTAGAAGAATCTTGGAGAAAATTTGAGTTGAGGGAAAATACGAAAATGCGCCTTGGGAACGGAAAGAATCTGAGGGTAATAAATATCGGGTAAGGATATGAGAGAAAAAAACAACCCAACAACAGAGGTCGGTAGACCCTCATAATGTTGCAACTTGATGTTGCAACAAAGTTCTCAACACAGAAAGCAACATTAGATACGACACAGCCCTAGGGCTTGCCGCAATTCCTCAAATCTGGCAGAATCAAGAGGCTTTGTAAAAATGTCCGCTAGTTGATTAGCTGTAGCAACATACTCCATGACTAGGGACTTCTTCTCAACCGGCTCTCTAATAAAGTGATGTCGGATGTCGATGTGTTTCGTTCTGGAATGCTGGACAGGATTCTTGGAGATATTTATAGCACTCTGGTTGTCGCATAAAATAGTCATAACTCCTTGTTCCAGTCCATAGTCTATCAACATTTGCTTCAGCCATAGCAATTGTGTACAACAACTTCCTGCAGCAATATACTCGGCCTCTGCTGTGGATAACGATATGGAGTTCTGTTTTTTACTATACCATGACACCAGATTGTTCCCCACATAAAAACATCCTCCGGTGGTGCTTTTCCGATCATCTGCATTTCCTGCCCAGTCAGCATCACTATATCCTGAGACAAGAGTATTCGTATCCTTTGTATACCATATACCATAGTCTGCTGTTCCGCTGATATACCTGATAATCCTCTTTACAGCAATAATATGAGATTCCTTAGGGCTTGCTTGATAACGAGCACAGACTCCAACACTGAAGCTGATATCCGGTCGGCTAGCTGTTAAATATAACAGGCTACCTATCATGCTTCTGTAAAGAGTAACTTCAACATCTCTTCCTCCTTCATCCTTAGAGAGTTTTTCAGATGTACTCATGGGAGTCCTAACATGTCTAGCACTTTCTAAACCAAATCTCTTGACAAGATTCCTTGCATACTTGCTCTGCGAGATGAATAGACCATCTGGACACTGTTTAACTTGGAGCCCAAGAAATACATTCAACTCACCTACCATGCTCATTTCAAACTCCCTTTGCATGAGATTAATAAACTCATGCACAAGTTGTTGTGATGTTGAACCGAAAACTATGTCGTCAACATAGATCTGGGCAATCATCACACTTGATCTTGTCCTTTGAACAAATAAGGTCTTATCAGCTCCTCCTCTTTCGTATCCCTTCTTGAGAAGATATGTGGTCAATCTTTCATACCAGGCCCTTGGAGCTTGTTTCAGCCCATACAACGCCTTCTTCAGCTTATACACATGATTTGGAAGAAACGGATCGGCAAAGCCTTTGGGTTGTTCAACATACACTTCTTCATTCAACAACCCGTTCAGAAAGGCACTTTTCACGTCCATTTGGTGCAGTTTGAAGTTTAAACTACAGGCAACCGCAAGTAATAGTCTAATAGATTCCAACCGAGCTACAGGAGCGAATGTCTCATCGAAGTCAATGCCTTCCACTTGGGTATACCCTTGAGCAACAAGCCGGGCTTTATTTCGGGTAACGTTTCCCTTCTCATCTGTCTTGTTTTTGAATATCCATTTTGTCCCGATGACATTTGTTCCTTTTGGTCTTTCCACAAGACTCCAGACGTCATTTCGTTGGAATTGGTTTAGTTCCTCTTGCATAGCTGAGACCCAAAAATCATCACCAATTGCTTCCTTCACATTTTTGGGTTCGATAGTAGAAAGAAAACAAGCATACCCAGCTAGATCTCTGTAATTAACACGACTGGTGCCTCTGGTGCGACGACTGTCGTGAACGTCACCAATGATTAGCTCCGGCGGATGGTCTCGTATAATCTTTGTAACTCCCTCAGCATCTTGAGCATTTTCAGCTTCTTCTTGAATCGACTCCATGGTGGCAGTATCCTGTGTTGCAACAATTTGTTCAACATTGTTCTGTTTGGTCTTGTTTGTTGCAACATCACTTTCAACACGAACATCATCCTCATTTCTGTCTTCTTGAACTCCTTTATCACCAGTTAGAATAGATTCTCCCTGATCAAAATCATCAACCACAACATTAATGGATTCCATCATGACATCAGTTCGTTCATTCAACACACGGAAAGCACGACTCCTTGTAGAATACCCCAAGAAAATTCCTTTGTCACTCTTGGTGTCGAACTTCCGTCTTGGTGTCCGATCTTGCAGGATGTAGCACTTGCTTCCAAAAATATGAAAGTAGGAGACATCAGGCTTTCGACCTTTCCAAATTTCATATGGAGTTTTCTTAGTCTGTGGTCGAAGATAAACTCTGTTGATGGTGTAGCATGCAGTGTTAATCGCTTCAGCCCACCACTTAACATTCACTTTTCGGGCGTTCAGCATAACTCGAGCCATTTCCTGAAGTGTTCGATTCTTCCTTTCAACAACTCCGTTTTGCTGAGGAGTCTTAGGGGCCGAGAATTCATGTCCTATACCTTGTGCCTCACAGAATTCAGAGAATGAGTGATTCTCAAACTCTTTTCCGTGATCACTTCGGATCCGAATGACTTTCCCTATGTTGTCTCCTCTTTCAACTTGAAGACGAGTACACAGTTTTTTGAAAGCATCGAAAGTATCTGATTTCTCCTTCAGAAAATCCACCCAGGTGAACCGTGAAAAATCATCAACACAAACAAAGATGTACTTCTTACCTCCGACACTTGTTTCTGAAGTGGGTCCAATCAGATCCATATGTAGCAGCTCCAGAGTTTTTGACGTAGTGATATTCTGAATTTGTTTGTGACTAACTTTCTTCTGCTTACCCAGTTGGCAGGCTTCGCACACTCCTTCTTTCTTCTTGATTAAAGTAGGCATTCCACGGACATCTCTTGCTTTGGAGATTTTCATTAAGATCTTGAAATTTACATGTCCTAACTTCTGATGCCACTGTTCAGAAGCATCTGTGGTGATACTCAGACATCTGTCAGGTTCTTGCAACAGGTAGCAGTTGTCACTAGATCTTATTCCAGAAAGAATGCACACTTCATCACCATTAAACACAAGACATTCATTTTTGTTGAATCGAACCAGCAGGCCTTGATCGCACAACTGACTTATACTAATGAGATTAGCCTTTAAATTTTCAACATGCATCACATCTTTCAATTTCAGAGTTTCTGTCATATTCAGATTTCCTTTTCCAATAACTCTGCTTCTCTGTCCATCCCCAAAGGTGACATGACCTTTATTCCCAGCAGTGTACTCAGATAGAAGACCCTTGTTCCCTGTCATGTGCCGAGAGCACCCACTGTCAAAATACCACTGATTTTCCGCAAAGGTAGCCAAAGATGTGTATGCAACCATACTGAACAGTTCTGTCTTCTTAATCCATTTCATGCTTTTTCGTTGTTGCGGATGAATAATATTTCTTCCTTCACTCACATGCTTCATGCGCCTGAAACAACTCCAATCATTGTGTCCTATTTGTTTGCGGTAACTGCATATAGGCTGCCTAAAAGTAGTACCTTTTCTGTTCTTTCCTCTTGACTTGGCCTCATCATGTGAACTCCTTTTAACATGTTCCTTAGCATTGAGACTACTCCTGGTCTTGAGTGTGTGTAGATGACTTCCTCTGTTGTAACCAACTCCTGTTCGATCTCCAGCCACTTTTCCCATGTTGAGGATGTCATCAAGTTTGGTTTTTCCAGAGTTCCATCTGTTAACAGTGCTTTCTGCCTTCTCAGCTCTTAGTAAAGCTCTCTTCATATTTCTCTCACAGTTTCGGAGGCTTGTTTCAGTCTTCAGTAGTTTGACTTGAGTTGCATTCTTCTCACTTCTCAACTTAGAGCATTCATCTTTCAGTTTCTTGTTGATTTCACAGATTTCCATCCATTTGTAGAACATAGTTTGATAGGCTGTGCGGATTTCCTCATCATCAATATCTTCTTCACTTCCAACTTCTGATTCAACTTCACTGTCAGAACTAGCATCATTTGTTGCAACACTTCGTACAACATGTTCTCCCTTGTGCTTGGATGTTGCAGTACATGTTGCAACATTATGTTCAACATGACTGAAGGACTTGCCTTCAGATTTGTCATTCAGAATAGCTGTGAAAGCAACATAATTACTAGTTATGTCTTCATCTTCCACACTCCCTCCAGAGTCTTCATCGCTCCAGGTGCTGGCGAGGGATTTCCCTTTTAGCTTCTTAAGGGTATTTGCACATTCTGCCTGTATATGTCCGAACCCTTCACATTCTCTACACTGTATTCCCTTTCCTTTGTTTTTAGATTCATACCTTTGTATAGGACGACCAGCATTCTTTTCACCAGCAGGAGGTCCTAACCGCACCCTTTTATTAGTGGCTTTGAAATTCTGACCTTTGTTGCTAATCTTTCTCATCATCTTGCTAAAGTTTTTGGTGAGAAGAGCAATATCATCTTCGAGTTCTGACTCATTATCAGATTTTGACAGTTCACTGGCTTCAATCTTCAAGGCAACACCCTTCTCCCTTTTGTTTTGTTTGAGATTCATCTCATAGGTCTGTAGGGACCCCATGAGTTCGTCCAATCTCATGGTCGATGTGTTCCTTACTTCCTCTATTGCAGCAATCTTTGCTGAAAATTTATCTGGCAGGGACCTCAGGGTTTTTTCAACAAGTTTCTTTTGTGAATACTTCTTACCCAGTTGGAATGCCTGATTAGCAATATCTCTCAATCTTCCATTGAACTCAGCAACTGTCTCGTTTTCATTCATCCTCAGATTTTCAAACTGACTGGCGAGCATTTGCAATTTTGAGGCCTTAACAGTGCTGGTTCCTTCATGCACGTTTTGAAGAATGTCCCAAGCTTCTTTAGCATGCTCACAAGTTGATATAAGCTTGAACTGCTCTTCATCAACAGCAGTAAAGATGACGTTAACCGCCTTAGAGTTTCCTAAGGCAGCACGTTCCTCATCAAAACTCCAGTCTCTCACAGGTTTGAAGCATTCCTTGCCTTCTTTGTTGACTTCAACCGGAGGGTTCCATCCTTCAACTGTAGCAACCCAAGCCTTTTCATCCAAGGATTTGATAAAAGCTCGCATATGGGACTTCCAATAGGTGTAGTTCGATCCAGTGAGCAAGGGGGGACGAGTAACCGAGGCACCTTCTTTTGTATTCATGATCAGCGTACTGACACACAGGATCACACCCACTTTGAAAGAAAGTCAAAGTATAGTGGATGACCTGCTCTGATACCAATTGAAATTCAGTACGCAGTAAAGAATTTAACGAATAACAGTAAAGACACACAGCACGCAAGGGCACACAAGACTTGGTAACGCAGTTCGGTGCGCACACCTACATCTGCGGGGCCACGCCCAGAAAAATAGAATACTTCACTATAAAGATCGGAGAATACAGATTCTACAATTCACGCTTTTATAAGGAAGAACACACTCATCCTTAAAACAAACCGTGAGGGGGTGATCGCAATCAACCCCGTGAAGTATTCTTGGCAAGCTCCCCTTGCCTGCAAGCTCCCCTTGCAACACCGACTTGATCAACTCCCTTGATCCTGCGTGCGCAGCCGTCGGCCTCCCTCCCGGAGAATCTCCTTGAACTTTTTCAACAAAAGAGTCAAAAAGTAGCCGCCAAACGCTGCTAGCCCTAAAAGGCCAAAACCCCGCAATCTTCGATTCAATCTGCACACCCGCAATCGATTCTAGATTCGGTTCTATCAACAGCAAAAACCGCAACATCTTCAACAAGAAAGAGATCCCAAAAGATCCGTAAGTGGAAGTTGTCAGAGTATTGATTTGCCGAAAATCTCTCTCCAACCGTTTCGCAATATGGTAACAAGAGATTATACCCGACCAAATCTAAAACAGTTAATAACCACCATAAGGGCCAGATGAGCTAGATAGAAAGAAAATAACAGATTACGCGAACACCAGTTGCGCATCATATTGAGCAACCAATTGATGCAAGTAGACATAGCCTGTTGAACATCCTGGTACAACAACCTGTTCAACAAAATGTCCAACATCCTAACTGATTCGATTCTCTTCTTTATACAGCAGTGGCCCAGATGTAATGAGCCATACATCAACCTATCCAACATTCTTCAGTGCCACATATGACAAGCCCGCATACAAGAATAACCACAGGATAAATCCTAACAATCTCCCCTTTTGTCATTTGGTGGCACAACATACGGTATGATAGAAGAAGAGAGCAATTGTTAAACTTTCAAACCCTTGGAGACACATTGCATCAACAGTAGACATCCAACACAATAACATCAAAACGCCCAACACCCAACACATCCAACAAAACGTTCAACAAAACGTTCAACATAACATCAGGTAAGAGAGAGAACAACTCATACTGCTTCTCCCCTGAATTTCAGGGTCCATGACTACTGCTTTTGGATATCCGTTTCATGCGAGTCTTGCCTAGGCTGATTGTTGTCTATGGTTTTAATGATGGAGCTGCCTTGGGTAAAAATGTTGCATTTTTATCATTTTATAGGGGGCTAATCTTACATAGGTTCACCACACCCTACAACCTCATTTTCTTCATCCAACTTTCTTCAACCAAAGAAACACAAGAAAGTTTAGTGAGACCCACAAGAAATTCTCAAATCCATTTTTCATCCAACTTTTCAACAAAAGAAACACCACACCACTTTTCTCTCTCCAAGATTCCACACCCCCTACAACTTTCCACAATCCCACATTCCACCAAAAGAACATGCCCTAATTCAACTCTGACAGTCTGTCATATAACATTATTATTTTTACTATTTGATTTTGTACGATTTATCCCAAAAAACTTGGTATTATAATTGATAATTGACCTTTAAATCATAATTTTTGCTAATCAACTTGTTTCTGGAATCGACAAATCAAAATAGTAGAACTAGTAAAATCTCAAAAAACTTTTAAAACCAACACAATATTCCCAACCTTGCATATACTACATAATAGTACCGTTACTAATCAAATAAGCACAAGTGCCAGCACAACGGTGAATTTATAAAAAAGCAGATTTTGGACTTACCACATGGCCCTTTTTTCCCAAAATTTAAATCAATATTTGAATCCAAATGTCGATTACTGTGTTTGCCAACGAATAATTATTCATTCATTCAAAAATAAGGCTCCTTTTATCAATCATGCATTACATATACATACCACTACATGCACTAACCTGCCAATAAAACAACAAATCTAGCATTCACCACAGACGACCTTAATCATCTCATATCATTAATTGATCGAAACAAAAACACAAATCCTAAGAAACATCAATGATTGGTATAATAGCAGAATACCAGCACTCAACGAATCGAACTAGATCTAATACTTCTTTGGGAGAAAAGATCAATAATATTCAGATCAAATCAAGCACATACAGATCTATCAAGAAACCTTGCAGATCTAATCGACATCATCGAATCTCGTTCAAAATTGCGGGGGAGATGGTTTACTTGAGGGAAGGTGTCGCTCTGAGCCCAGACGCTGCCGTCGTGGCCGATGATCGCGGCTGCCGTCAGATGCTGGCCATCGATATCGCACAGCAGGTGCTCGTCGACGTACGTTTGCCAAGACATCTTCCCTCTCCCTTCGTTCTATCTCTTTTATCTGCCTCTCGCTGTTTGATGCTCTCTCTCTCTCTAGATCACAGCTCTGAGGATTGGATTATAAATGGAAAACAATAATGGCGTCAAAAGAACAAATTGTGAGATGAGGTAGACATTGGAATATTTCTGCTCTTTCAAGTTGAAACGATAGCGGACGCCATGAGGACTGCCCCACTGGACTTAACGATATTTTATAGATGCCTCTGGATTCCGTAAATTAATTTCCTAGTTTTCTTTGGTTTTATTTCACTAAACACACTAACTTTTAAACATTTTCAAGAAATCCCTCTGAGTTTTCCTTTTATGGTGCCAGTTATTGTTTAAAAACCGGCGTACTTTCTTTCCGATGTATCAAAAAAAAACAGCTGCACTAACCCATCAACGCGTAGCACAACTGACTAGTGGAGATGTGCTAGCTTCCAGCGGTCTCGAATTCGAGTCCCCTTGAATGCAGCTGTTTTAAAAATTGGGGAGGGAGAGCTTTGGCTACCCTTCGCTAGTCCTACCCGGCTAGAGTCGGATTAGTCGGCGCCAATATGGTGTCCGGAAACCGGTGGTTAAAACCAAAAAAACAGATGCACTTCAGTTATAAAGATGCTTATTTTGGCCTTACATGAGTTACATCTTATTGTCCTTAGAAAACCAAATGATTATTTTGTCTATTCTTAAATATTTTATGTGTTAGGGTTTAGTGCAAAATAGTCATTTCAATTAGAAAATTACATTGCTTCAATTTTTAAAAAGCATGCGGTTCAGTGAAGGAAAAAACTTATGTAGTTCTGTAAAAATAAATATAACCTCAAAAGATTTAATGTGTTATGAATAGGCCCAATGGGCCAATTGGGTATCCAACCCACTATTGAAAGTTATAAATACACGGGTAGGGGGCTCCAAACCCCTTACACCTATTTCTCCCTAAATTCCCTTCACAACACCTTATCAGCACGATCACGCTCGTTGGAGGAGACGGCGGCTCGTGGGAAAGGAGATCCACAAATCGCTCAGAAAAAGAAGATCGTAATCTTCTCAACGGGGAGCGAAAAGGGCATCCTTCACCAACCGTCGCCTACATTCCTCGTCGAATCTAGAAGGTAAAAATCCAAACTTTTAGATCTAAACCTGCTTTTCTCATTAGATCTGCATGTTTTAGGATCAAAAAGTTGATAAACTCGGTAAAATTCAACATTTTTAATAAGATCTGCATGTTTAAAACAATAAAAACTTGTTTTTTAGCGATCAAAATTGTTGAAAACCCGATTTTTTACCTCCCCGCCTTTGATCCAAATTTCCGTACGCCCATAGGGCGAAACGGCGGCGCGCCCTTCGCGCCGCCGGCGGAAACAATCGCCGCGGCCTCAGGCCGCGGCGGCCGCGGCCTGAAGCCGCGGACTGGGGCCGCGGCCCCAGGCCGCGGACTGCAGGCCGCGGCCAGCTGCCGCGGCCTCAGGCCGCGGCCAGCAGGCCGCGGCCCGCCGCCGCGACGGCGGCCGCACCCTACGCGGCCAGCCGCCGCGGCGACACGCCGCGGGCCCCCCCTAGGGTTTCCAGAAACCCTAACCCTAAACGGGCTCTTTTTCGGGGGAGGCCCAATATTAATCCTAATGGGTTGTTTTCATGGCCCAAAAGGCCAGAAAATTAGCCCATCCACAGAAATTATTTTATTTATTTTTTGGCCCTAAAAAGCCCAAAATAGTTAAAAGAAATTTTTAAAAGGGTTGAAAGCGGTAAAATAAAACAATAAAATATGGATCAAAAAGGCAAAAGTTTTCAAAAAAAAATGTTCTTGCACGTCGCACACATTTTTAAATTATTTTAAATGCCTGTGTTTCGATTATCTGCGTGGTTGTATGTTGCAAAAATATTATCTGCGTGGATGTGCAAATATTAGGCTATGTTTTTAGGGATCAGCCAGGTTTCCGACACCGTTTTAAATTCCCGCAATTTTTCTTTTCTTTTGAGAGAAACTTTGTATGTGAGGATGAAAATGTAAAAAGAAGACCGAAGGACACCAAAAAGAAGCTGAATGCGTTTCGCTCAATGAAGATAGGGGCTTCTCTCTGAAGTTCCCGAGTTGTAATTTATTTTCATGCTTTTTATTTTTGATGTAACCTCGGACTGGACTTTTTATTTATTTTTCGGTGTCGGCTGGCTGATCCCCATAGCCTAAGGTCATTATTTCTGTTTTTCATTGTTTTTGCATTAAACTGCGTGGTTGATTAATTAGCTTTAATACCATGTTTTAATGTCACAATGAAAACCATCAAACAGCATGCGTGATTGTTAATTTTTAGTAATTAATTATTCACATTACCTGAAAAAAGCATGTATGTTAAAACCACAGTAATTTAAATTCATGAAAATGACTACATTACATGCGTGGATGTCTATCTTATTTTCAGACTTAATGATACATGCTATTTATGCTAGATCATAAAATGGCCAGACTCGCAAATGTAGACTTCTCAGTCCTGAAGGCTGATGGGTCAAACTACCTGAGTTGGCAGTTGGACCTGAAGTTCCATCTGCGCTCTCATGGTTTCAGTCTCACACAGACTGAAAAGGCAACAACAAGTACTGCCCCAGCAAACAAGGAGGCTTCAGTGGAAGCACCTCATACAGAGGAAGTTTCCGATATATTAAAGGCGAAAGCCATTATATATATCAGGAAACACTTAGACTCGACCTTAAAGGACGAGTACCTCACTGTAGAGGACCCTTACGAGCTGTGGGACGCACTCGAGGAGAGGTACCGACATCAGAGGGATGTCATACTCCCCCGTGCACAGTACGAGTGGACTCACCTCCGCATACAGGATTTCAAATCCGTAGCGGAGTACAACTCAGCTCTCTTCCGCATCACCTCACGCCTGAAGTTGTGTGGTGAACCAGTGACGGAGAAGATGTTGCTGGAAAAGACGTTTACGTCCTTCCACGAAAAGGACATGATCCTTATGCAACAATATCGAGAGAGGAAGTTCACAAAGTACTCTGACCTTCTTTCATGCCTGCTCATGGTTGAACAGAACAGAGACCTGTTGGTTGCCACCCACAACCTGCGCCCTCCTGGCTCCGCTCCATTGCCACCTCCTGCAGAGGCCCACTTCCAGTCTTCCCAGAAGAAGAAGACGGACAAAAAGGCAAAATTCCAGAAATGGAAAGAACAGAAGCAGCGGAAGAAGGCCACTCACCCAGCTCCTCCCCAGAACCAGAAGTTCGTGGACAAGAAGCAGAAGAGGATTCCCAACAAAGGAGGCACTCCCAAGAAAGACTGGGAGGACAAATGCTCAAAATGCGGGATGACGGGCCACTGGTCCAGAATCTGCCGCACAGCAAAACACCTCCAGGACCTCTACCAGGCAAGCCTCAAGCCTCGAGCTGAGACAAACCTGATGGAGAGCGCAGCGTTGGCAGAGACCTCATGGACTCCCGAAGATTTCATGGGAGATGATACTCTCTAGATCTGGACCACTTTTATGCAATTAGCAATGTATCTTAAATTTTTATGCATCGTATCTAGTTCTATTTTCCATGTCAAACAATATCTTTTTAGCATTTATTTATGAAAGTGAATCTTTTATCTATATTTATTGCTTGAATGTCTTTCCCCATTTTTTAGATATGGAACTTATCTGCCTAGTGGACAGTGCATCGACGCACTCGATCCTTCAAAACATAGACTATTTCACGAGCGTAAGTAGTTATTCTGGCCCACTGAGAACAATCTCAGGACCAGCAAATATAATCGAAGGATCAGGGGAAGCAATTATATTGCTCCCCGGCAACACACAAATAACACTTAAAAATGCGTTATACTCCCCAAAATCCATCCGAAACCTCCTAAGTTTTAAAGACATCCGTTTAAACGGATATCACTTAGAGACGGTCGAGGAAGATAAAAGGGAATACTTGCTTGTAACGGCTCTTACAAATGGTTCAAAAACCATTGTGGAACGTTTCAAGGGACTCCCCTCGGGACTCTACCAAACAAGTATACAAACTCCAGAAACATCCATGGTGGAGCACCTGCAGTGCCCCCAAACACCAGAATTCCAACTCTGGCACAGTCGACTGGGACACCCTGGTTCGGTTATGATGTACCGCATCATAAAGAACTCCAGGGGCATTGACCTGAAGAACCTGAAGATTCTTCAAAAAGGCAAATTCCCATGTCCACCCTGTTACAAGGGTAAACTGATCACGAGACCCTCTCCACTGAAAGTGGATGTGGAGTCTCCCAGCTTTCTGGAAAGAATCCACGGAGACATTTGTGGGCCGATTCACCCATCAAGTGGTCCGTTCAGGTACTTTATGGTCCTGATAGACGCATCAACTAAGTGGTCACATGTGTGCCTACTGTCCACCCGTAACCTAGCACTATCTAAGCTTTTAGCTCAGATAATAAAGTTACGGGCCCACTTCCCCGATCACCAGATAAAGAAACTTCGTCTGGACAATGCGGGGGAGTTTACGTCACAAGTCTTTCTAGACTATTGCCAAGCTCAGGGAATTGAAGTCGAACATCCTGTAGCGCATGTTCACACCCAAAACGGGTTAGCAGAATCTCTAATTAAGAGACTGCAATGGATCGCTCGTCCATTATTACTTCAATCCCAGATGCCAGTGAATGCGTGGGGTCATGCAATTTTGCATGCTGCATCTTTAATAAAATTAAGACCTTTTGGAGGTCAGTCATCTTCTCCAATGCAACTAGCACTTGGAGCCCCACCAATTGTCTCACATTTGAGAATATTTGGTTGTGCAGTATACGTCCCCATAGCACCACCACAAAGGACAAAGATGGGTCCACAACGTCGCCTAGGCATTTATGTTGGGTTTGACACCCCCTCCATAATTAGATTCCTAGAACCCCTTACGGGGGACGTCTTTAAGGCACGTCTAGAAGACTGTGAATTCGATGAAACATCGTTCCCAAGACTAGGCTCACAGACAAAGAAGCCCGAAGCTTCAGAAAGTATCACTTGGGATACAAAAACTTTATGTCACTTTGATCCGCCAACAAGCCAGTGTGAGGAGGAGGTCCTGAAGATTCTCCACATCCAAAACACTGTCCATCTCTTGCCGGACAAATTTACTGACAACCAGAAGATTGTCAAATCACACGTCCCTGCTGCTAACACTCCAGCTAGGATTGACATACCGCAAAATGGATGCAATCCGCCTGCAGCAGAAATGGTTGGACCTCTCAAAAAGAGAGGACGACCACCGGGATCCAAGGACCAAGTCCCTCGAAAGAGTAGGACCCTTGGCAATGGTAAACAAATACCACCACAGGATGCTAATTTAAGCCCTGCTACCCCATCTCTCCCAAACTCTCATGAAGAGGAAAAACCGGGAGAAAATGAAGTATCGATACACTATGTACGAACTGGGGAGTATTGGGACAGAAAAAGCACAACAATAGATGACACATTTGCGTGTAATATTGCCATCAACGTTGCGTACTGCGACGATGATATTGAACCACGCTCTCTGACAGAATGTCAAAGCAGAGATGATTGGCCAAAGTGGAAAGCGGCAATAGGAGTGGAGTTGGATTCACTCACCAAACGCAAGGTCTTCGGACCAATAGTCCAGACACCAAAAGGTGTAAAACCTGTGGGTTATAAATGGGTATTTGTTAGAAAACGAAATGAACAGAATGAGATCGTACGCTACAAAGCAAGGCTTGTAGCACAGGGTTTTACCCAACGTCCTGGGGTGGATTTTGAAGCCACATACTCCCCGGTCATGGACGCGATCACCTTCCGATTCCTCATTGGCATAACAGCACAAGAGGGTTTAGATATGCAACTCATGGACGTGGTTACTGCATACCTATATGGCAACCTAGACCGAGACATCTATATGAGATTGCCTGACGGTTATTCTTTGCCTGCAGCACTAAAAGAGAGAGAACGTGACATCTACTCAGTGAAACTGCAAAGATCTTTATATGGTCTAAAACAATCTGGAAGGATGTGGTACAACAGACTGAGCGACTTCCTTGCACAGCAAGGATTTAAAAACGACCCAGTCTGTCCTTGCATCTTTATAAGAGCAAAGGCAACAGAATTTGTAATTATAGCCGTCTACGTAGACGACTTAAACCTCATCGGATCTCCAGAAGAGATCGCAAAGATTTCTAGAAGCCTGACAGAAACTTTCGAGATGAAAGACCTCGGAAAATCAAAATTCTGTTTAGGCCTTCAGATAGAGCATCTTAAAGATGGGATCCTGTTACACCAGTCAACTTACACATCGAACTTATTGAAAAAGTTTCAGATGGATAAGTGTCACCCCCTCAGCACTCCGATGGTCGTCAGATCATTGGATGTACACAAAGACCCCTTCCGGCCGCTGGAAGAGGGGGAGGAAGTACTAGGCCCCGAAGTGCCTTATTTAAGTGCTATCGGTGCACTCCTTTACCTGGCTAACTGCACTCGCCCTGACATAGCGTTTGCAGTAAACTTACTAGCCAGATATAGTGCTGCACCTACACAGCGGCACTGGGCCGGAGTTAAGCATCTTCTGCGCTACCTCCAAGGGTCCATAGACTTAGGTCTATTCTACAGGAAAGGGGCATCAACTGGTTTAGTTGGTTATGCTGACGCAGGTTACAGGTCCGATCCTCATACAGAGAAGTCTCAGACCGGATACATGTTCACATATGGCGTCACTGCCATATCCTGGAGATCTGTGAAGCAGACCTAACGACCGTCTCATCCACCCACTCCGAGCTACTTGCGATCTTCGAAGCAAGCAAGGAATGCTTTTGGCTACGCTCGGTGATCCAGCACATACTCACCTCCACCGGCCTGACGACCGGCGTTCTTGCACCCACTACACTCTATGAAGACAATGCAGCATGTATAGCCCAGCTACATGACGGCTACATCAAAGGTGACAAGACGAAGCATATCTCCCCCAAGTTCTTCTGGACGCACGACCTTCAGAAGCAAAAGCAGATTGAGGTACAGAAGATCCAATCATGTAATAACTTGGCGGATTTGCTTACCAAATCCCTGCCTACTAGTATCTTTGAAAAACTTGTACATGGGATTGGGATGAGGAGAGTGAGTAAATGTAAACTGGGTCAGGATGAGAGAACTATGAACTCATAGATACATAGGAGACTGATGTATAGATTCATAGGAAATCTGCAAGCCTGAAGCTTGGTCAGATAAGGGGGAGTCAACTGCAGAGTTGTACTCTTTTCCCTTGGCTACAGGTTTTTTCCCACTGGGTTTTCCGTAGTCAAGGTTTTGACGAGGCAACCTCGTTGACTCTGGATCCTGAAGTATCCACCCCTAAACACATCCCCAAAACAGGGGAAGTTATGGGTTAACTGTTCTTTCTTTAACAAGACAGTTACCCTAACTCGGATCCTGAAGAATCCACCTCTTATTTCAATGTTGATTGGATAAGGGGAAGTGTTATGAATAGGCCCAATGGGCCAATTGGGTATCCAACCCACTATTGAAAGTTATAAATACACGGGTAGGGGGCTCCAAACCCCTTACACCTATTTCTCCCTAAATTCCCTTCACAACATAATGTAATTAATACAGTTTCTTTTAGGAGATTTTGGAGAACATCCTTTGGGCTTGATGATATTACATATTCTTTTCTATCTTTCCTTATGTATTTATATTTATTAGTAATTCCAGTGCTCATATGACACTGGTCCCAACACTCATACCCTCTATAGCACGTTCATTCACACATAACTATAAATTTATCAATTTCATAAATTCACTCATGTCATAAATTCATCAATATTATAAATTTATCCATGCCGTAAATCGATGTGCTAGTATTAACTCCCTCTCACCTTGTCATAAATTCACACAAATACACAAACGTGCCCTCTTTCTCTTCATGGCCACATCATCCTTTTCATCCTCTCTCTATATTCTTTGTACCTAAAAACCTTAAAATTTTCTGTTCAAAAACTTTCATAACCTTTAAACCCAGCACTTGATTCTTCAATGTTGAATCTCACCGATTTTTTCAACCAACTCTTTTGTTGTGATCAATGAACCAATTCAAAATCTTCCTTGTTCAGTATTTCTCGTTTTATGGGGCATGAGTCCCACTACTCACCATTTCTATGTCATATTCATTTACACACAACATAAATTAAGCATGTCATAAATTCTTGCGTATATATTAATTCTCTTCAACATTGTCAGAAGTTCACTCAAACACATGCATACACACTCACACCTAGCCCCACGATCCTTCACATCCACATCTCTCTTCACCACCCCCAAAAGCTTAATGTTTTCCCTCCAAAAATTTTTGGCGCGTATACTATCAGCTATAAATTATTCTTGATCAAATCTTACCTATCCTTCTAAAATTGGTTGTTGCCTTAATCCGCATCCATATTTAAAAACAGGTGTTATGAATAGGCCCATGAGGCCCATTGGGTATCCGGCCCACCATTGAAAGTTATAAATAAGAAGGTATATCGGCTCTTAACCTCATACACCTATTTCCCTATTTTTCCCTTCACAACACGTTATCAGCACGATCGCTCGTTGGAAAAGGCGGCGACGCGCGAGGAAGGAGATCCATCAACCGCTCAGTCTAAGAAGATCGTAATCTTCTCAACGGGGAGCGAAAAGGGCATCCTTCACCAACCGTCGTCTAGATTACCTCGTCGAATCTAGAGGTAAATATCAAAACTTTTTAGATATAAACTTGCATTTTCGCTTAGATTTGCATGTTTTAAGATCAAAAAGTTTTAAAACACGGTAAAAATCACATTTTTATTTAGATCTGCATGCCTAAAAACAATAAAAATCAGTTTTTTTAGAGATCTAAATGCTTGAAAAATCTGTTTTTAACCCCCCAACCTTGATCCATACACCGCACGCCCGAAGGGCGAAACGGCAGCGCTCCTCAAGCGCCGCTGGCGGCTAAAACGCAACAGCCATAGGCCGCGGCCTGACGCCGCGGCCAGCAGCCAGCGACGCGGCCTCAGGCCCGCAGCCGCCGCCACGGCGGCCGTGGCCAGCCGTCGCCCCCCTCTAGGGTTTTTCCGAAACCCTAGCCCTAAACGGGCCAATTTTTCGGGGGAGGCCCAATTAACCCTAATGGTTTGTTTTCATGGCCCAAAGCCTGAAAATTAGCCCATTTACACAAAGGGTTATTTAGTACCGACCCCCTGTGTTTTTTCCATAATTAGCAACGCCCCCCTATGGTTTCAATTATTAGCAAGACCCCCCCTATTGTATCCAATTTGGACTCCCCCGCCTATAGAAAGACCCCCCTAAACAGGGGAGTCCAAATTGGATACAATAGGGGGGGTCTTGCTAATAATTGAAACCATAGGAGGGTGTTGCTAATTATGGAAAAAACACAGTGGGTCGGTACTAAATAACCCTTACACAAATAACTTTTCCTTTTTTATTTTTGGCCCCAAAAGCCCAAAATAATTAAAGAAATTTTAAATTTTATAAAAAGGGTTAAAGCGGAAAACAAAACATTAAAAATATGGATCAAAGGTAAAAAGTTTTTCAAAAAAAATTTAGCACGTCACACACTATTTAGATTATTTAATTAATCTTTACATGCCTGTGATTTGATTATCTGCGTGGTTGTATATTTTTCATATATTATCTGCGTGGATGTGCGATTAGGCTATGTTTTTAGGGATCAGCCACGTTTCCGACATCTTTTCTTTTCTGTAATTTTTTCTTTTTGAGAGAAATTTGTAAGTGAGGAAATATATGTAAAAAGAAGACCGGAGGACACCAAAAAGGAGCTGAAGGCGTATGCACAAAGCAGAAAGGGGCTTCTCTCTAAAGTTCCCGAGTTGTAATTATTCTTTCATGCAATTTTTGATGTAATTTCGGACTGTCTTTTTCGTTTTGGTGTCGGCTGGCTGATCCCCATAGTCCTAAGTTATTTTCATTGCTTATACATTAAATGCGTGGATGTTAACTATTTTCATGCTATGTTAATGTTACAATGAAACCGTTAAAAAGCATGTGTGGATGTTAATCTCTTTTAATTATTCACGATATAAAACCGTTAAAAAGCATGCATGGATGTTAATCTCTTTTAATTATTCACGTTATGAAACTGTTAAAAAGCATGCGTGGATGTTAAGTTTTTCTTTAATAATTCACAATATAAAAATGATAAAAAGCATGCATGAATGTTAATTTTCTTTATGAAAATGGTAAAAATACATGCGTGGATGTCTAATTATTTTACAGTTTAATAATCCATGCTGTCTTTATATTGCTAGATTGTTCAATGGCCAGACTTGCGAATGTTGACTTTTCAGTCCTGGAGGCCGATGGGTCGAACTACTTGAGTTGGCAGTTGGACCTGAAGTTCCATTTGCGATCTCATGGGTTCAGTCTCACACCAACTGAGAAGGCAACAAGAAGTACTGCCCCAACCGACAAGGATGCTTCTAAAGAAGCACCTCATACAGAGGAAGTTCCGATATACTAAAGGCGAAAGCCATTATCTACATCAGGAAACATTTAGACTCGACTCTGAAGGACGAGTATCTTACTGTAGAGGATCCTTACGAGCTGTGGGACGCACTTGAGGAGAGGTACATGCATCAGAGAGATGTCATACTCCCCCGTGTGCAGTACGAGTGGACTCACCTCCGCATACAGGATTACAAATCCGTAGAGGAGTACAACTCTGCACTCTTCCGTATCACCTCACGCCTGAAGTTGTGTGGTGAAACGGTGACGGAGAAAATGTTGCTGGAAAAGACGTTCACGTCTTTCCATGAGAAGGACATGATCCTTATGCAACAATGCCGTGAGAGGAAGTTCACGAAGTACTCTGATCTGCTTTCATGCCTGCTAATGGCTGAACAGAACAGAGATTTGTTGGTTGCTACTTAAAACCTGCGCCCTCCTGGCTCCACTCCACTGCCACCTCCTGCAGAGGCTCACTTCCAGTCTTCCCAGAAGAAGAAGATGGACAAGAAGGCAAAATTCCAGAAATGGAAAGAACAGAAGAAGCGGAAGAAGGCCACTCCCCAAGCTCCTCCTCAGAACCAGAAGTTCGTGGAAAAGAAGCAGAAGTGGACGTCAAAAGGTGGTACTCCCAAGAAAGACTGGGAGAATAAGTGCTCCAAATGCGGAATGACGGGCCACTCGAGAGCGCAGCGTTGCCAGAGACTTCATGGATTCCTGAAGACTTCATGGGAGATGACACTCTCTAGTTATGGACCATTTTTATCTACTAGCAATGTATCTTCTTTTCATGCATTGTATCTAGTTTTTATTCCATGTCAAACAATCCCTTGAGCATCTTAAATGAAAGTAGATCTTTTCTTTTTCATATTATTTACTGCTTAAATGTCTTTCTTTATATAGATATGGAATCAATTTGCCTAGTAAACAGTGCATCGACGCACTCGATCCTTCAAAACATAGACTACTTCACGAGCATAGTATCTACTCTAGTCCACTGAGAACAATCTCAAGACCAGCTAATATAATCGAAGGATCAGTGGAAGCAATTATATTGCTCCCCGGTAACACACAAATCACACTTAGGAATGCGTTATACTCCCCTAAATCCATCCGAAACCTCCTAAGCTTTAAAGACATAATACTTGCTTGTAACGTCTCTTACAAATGGTTCAAAAACCATTGTGGAACGTTTCAAGGGACTCCCCTCGGGACTCTACCAAACAAGTATACAAACTCCAGAAACATCAATGGCGGAGCACCTGTAGTGCCCCCAAACACCAGAATTCAAACTCTGGTATAGTAGACTGGGACACCATGGATCTGTTATGATGTACCGCATCATAAAAAGCTACAGTGGTATAGACTTGAAGAACCTGAAGATTCTTCAAAAAGGTAAATTCCCATGTCCACCCCGTTACAAGGGTAAACTGATTACGAGACCCTCTTCACTGAAAGTGGCCCTGGAGTCTCCAAGTTTTCTCGAAAGGATTCACGGAGACATTTGTGGGCCTATACACCCATCAAGTGGTCCGTTAAGGTACTTTATGGTCCTGATTGACGCATCTACTAAGTGGTCACATGTGTGTCTACTGTCCACCCGAAACCTTGCACTGTCTAAGCTTTTAGCTTAGATAATCAGGTTACGGGCCCACTTCCCCGACTACCAGATAAAGAAACTTCGTCTGGACAATGAGGGGGAGTTTACATCACAAGTCTTTCTAGACTATTGCCAAGCACATGGAATTGAAGTCGAACATCATGTAGCGCATGTTCACACCCAAAACGGGTTAGCAAAATATCTAATTAAGAGACTGTAATGGATTGCTCGTCCATTATTACTTCAATCCCAGCTGCCAGTGAATACAAGGGGTCATGCAATTTTGCATGCTGCATCTTTAATAAAATTAAGACCTTCTGGAGGTCAGTCATCTTCTCCAATGCAACTAGCACTTGGAGACCCACCAATTGTCTCACACTTGAGAATATTTGGTTGTGCAGTATACGTCCCCATAGCACCACCACAAAGGACAGAGATGGTTCCACAATGTCGCATAAGCATTTATGTTGGATTTGACACCCCCTCCATAATTAGATTCCTAGAACCCCTTATGGGAGACGTTTTCAAGGCACGTCTAGAAGCCTGTGAATTTGATGAAACATCATTTCCAAGACTAGGCTCACAGACAAAGAAGCCCGAAGCTTCAGACTGTATCACTTGGGATACAAAGACATTATGTCACTTTGATCCGCCCACAAGCCAGTGTGAGGATGAGGTCCTGAAGATTCTCCATATCCAAAACACTGTCCATCTCTTGCCGGACAAATTTACCGACAACCAGAAGATTGTCAGATCGCACGTCCCTGCTGCTAACACTCCAACTAGGATTGACATACCGCAAAATGGATGCAATCCGCCTGCAGCAGAAATAGTTGGACCCCTTAAAAAGAGAGGACGACCACCAGGATCCAAGGACCAAGTCCCTCGAAAGAGTAGGACCCGTGGCAATGGTAAATAAATACCACCACAGGATGCTACTATAAGCCCTACTACCCCATCTCTCCCAAACTCTCAAACAGAGGAAAAACCGGGAGAAAATGAAGTTTCGATACACTATGTACGAACTGGTGAGTATTGGGACAGAAAGAGCACAACCATAGATGATACATTTGCGTGTAATATTACCATCAACGGCGCGTACTGCGACGATGATATTGAACCACGCTCTCTGACAGAATGTCAAAGCAGAGATGATTGGCCAAAGTGGAAAGCGGTAATAGGAGTGGAGTTGGATTCGCTCACCAAACGCAAGGTCTTCGGACCTATAGTCCAGACACCAAAAGGTGTAAAACCCGTGGGTTATAAATGGGTATTTGTTAGAAAACGAAATGAACAGAATGAGATCATTCGCTACAAAGCAAGGATTGTAGCGCAGGGTTTTACCCAACGTCCAGGGGTGGATTTTGAAGCCACATACTCCCCGGTCATGGACGCGATCACCTTGTGATTCCTCATTGGCTTAATAGCCCAAGAGGGTTTAGATATGCAGCTTATGGACGTCGTTACTGCATACATATATGGCAACCTAGACCGAGCCATCTATATGAGATTGACTGACGGTTATTCTTTGCCTGCAGCACTAAAAGAGAGAAAACGTGACATCTACTCTGTGAAACTGCAAAGATCATTGTATGGTCTAAAACAATCTGGAAGGATGTGGTATAACAGACTGAGTGACCTCCTTACAAAACAAGGATTTACAAATGACCCAGTCTGTCCTTGCATCTTCATAAGAGCAAAGGCAACAGGATTTGTTATTATAGCCATCTATGTAGACGACTTGAACCTCATCGGATCTCCTGAAGAGATCGCCGAGATTTCTAGAAGCCTGACAGAAACATTCGAGATGAAAGACCTCGAAAAGTCAAAATTCTGTTTAGGTCTTCAAATAGAGCATCTTAACGATGGGATCCTGTTACATCAGTCAACTTACACATCGAACTTATTGAAAAAGTTTCAGATGGATAAGTGCCACCCCCTCAGCACCCCAATGGTCGTCAGATCATTGGATGTACATAAAGACCCCTTCCGGCCACTGGAAGAGGGGGAGGAAGTACTAGGCCCTGAAGTGCCTTATCTAAGTGCTATCAGTGCACTCCTTTACCTGGCTAATTGTACTCGCTCTGACATAGTATTTGCAGTCAATTTACTAGCCAGATATAGTGCTGCACCTACACAACGGCACTGGGCCGGAGTTAAGCATTTTCTGCGCTACCTCCAAGGGTCCATAGACTTAGGTCTATTCTATAGGAAAGGGGCATCAACTGGTTTAGTTGGTTATGCTGACGCAGGTTACAGGTCCGATCCTCACACAGAGAAGTCTCAGACCAAATATATGTTTACCTATGGCGGCACTGCCATATCGTGGAGATCTGTAAAGCAGACTATGACAACCGTCTCATCCACTTACTCAGAACTTCTAGTGATCCATGAAGAAAGCAAGGAGAGTTTCTGGCTACGCTTTATGATCCATCACATTCTCACCTCCACCGGCCTGATGACCGACGTACTTGCACCTACTCCTCTCCATGAAGACAATGCAGCATGTATAGCCCAACTACAGGACGACTACATCAAAGGCGATAAGACAAAGCATATCTCCCCCAAGTTCTTCTGGGCGCACGACCTTCAGAAGCAAGAGCAGATTGAGGTACAGAAGATCCAATCATGTAATAACTTGGCGGATTTGCTTACCAAATCCCTGCCTACTAGTATCTTTGAGAAACTTGTATATGGGATTGTGATGAGGAGAGTGAGAAAATGTAAACTGGGTCAGGATGAGAGGACTATGAACTCATAGATACATTGGAGACTGATGTATAGATTCATAGGAAATCTGCAAGCCTGAAGCTTGGTCAGATGAGGGGGAGTCAACTGCAGAGTTGTACTCTTTTCCCTTGGCTACTAGTTTTTCCTACAGGGTTTTTCGTAGTCAAGGTTTTGACGAGGCAACCTCGTTGACTCTGGATCCTGAAGTATCCACCCCTAGACACATCCCTAAAATAGGGAAAGTTATGGATTAACTGTTCTTTATTTAACAAGGCAGTTATACTAACTCGGATCCTGAAGAATCCACCTCTTATTCAATGTTGGTTGGATAAGGGGAAGTGTTATGAATAAGCCCATGAGGCCCATTGGGTATCCGGTCTACCATTGAAAGTTATAAATAAGAGGGTAGAGAGGCTCTTAACCCCCTACACCTATTTCCCTACTTTTCCCTTCACAACAACATGTATATTTTGTATAATATATTTATTCGCATGTTTTAATCTTATTTTCCAAGTCTATCATTTGGTTCACTTGCAAGTTTGATGTGGTTTTGTTTCTTTCGAAGTACTATGAATTATTTATAAAGATAATAAATGTGCAGACATCTAAGATGAAAACAAAAGGATCCAAATGCAAATAAGGATAACAAAGCATGAGATATATAACTTCTCTAAAAACACAAGTTCTATCATTTACCTCTCCAAGCATGATGTATCAACAAACTCTCTGAAACCACAAATGATTGGCATATCTTATAGGGTATCACCATATGGAACTTATGGCTTGCTAGAAATCAGAGGATTTTCTCCAATTAACAGTAAGGGGGGCATTAACATTGGGCATCTAGTGGATCAAACTAAAATTACTTCAACAATATGGGAAAAGAAAGCTATTGAATGTGCTAACTCTAAAATTTTAGTTGTTTGGAACCCGCCACCATTTAGCTGGACTAAGGTTAACACCAATGGAGCAGCGACAGATTCGAAACTGCTTGTGTGGCTATAATCAGAGGGCATGATGGGCAGTGGCTTGGAGGGCTATCCAAGAATTTGGTGTGAACCATGGTTAAACAGGCAAAGCTTTGGGGTCTATTTAAGGGGCTCAATTTAGCCTATAGTAGTGGATTTTGATAAGTTTTTGTGCAATTGGATTCTAAGATACTGGCAGAGAAATGTCAAGAAATGTCAGAAATCAACCAATACATGTCTCACTGTCACCCACTCATGAAGCAAGTTTGAAGCAAGTTGAAGAGAGATTGGACAGTCGTTATCACCCATGACTACATGGAAGCCAACGATTGCACAGATTGGCTCGCTAAAGCGGGGCTATTGTTCCCTATTGGCCTAAAACTATATGACTTCACTCCATCTAAACTGGATGTATTCATTACAACTGATATAACTTGGGTCTCATTTGCCCGACTTGTGCCGAACGAAAGTTTTCTTTTGTAATTAATAAGAGCTAAGCCTCCTCATTTTCCACCTAAAGAATTTAAAATTAGCTTGGTGTTGTAAAAGGATAATGGGAGTTTGTATTGGGGATTACATTTTATCCATAGGATAAGATCATATCTATTGTACCTCTATCCATATACGCTCTTTCCTCTATTATAAATAAAGGACTGGGGTCTTCCCCCAGATTTGATTCTTCACAACACGTTATTAGCACGAGCCTCTAATATTTTTCCACAAACCCGTTCGTTGCGAGAGCACGGAGAAGGTGGTAGATCCACGCACGCGGCTTCGTCTACCACGTACGGACTTCGTTTTCCACGCGCGGGCGTTGTCTTCCATGCGTAGGCTTTGTCAACCGTCGCTAGATCTGGAGGACAAATTTAGAGGTACTATCTTTAAAGAAATTATATTTTTATCATGATCATGATTTTATTATCCATCGATCTTGCAAGATCGGATTGGATATCATGATGATAGTCTAAAACGACGATTTTTAATCGTCGATACTTGTTTTCATATCATAAAACCCCTATCTTTAGGGTTCATCTTTTTACATGGTATTTGATAACGAAACGAATAAAAATTATTATGCATCCCCCCGCCCACGGCACTGCTGCCAGCTTTGGTGCTGGTCGCCATGGGCTGCCTGTCACGACACCTTAGCCGTGACCTATCACTCGCCTCCATGGTGGCGCTGACCCCCATTATCTGCCCCGAGGGCAGATCTACCCCTGCTCGCCTGCCTAAACGACGGCGCTGACCTCGTAACCCGCCCCAAAGGCGGATCTACCTCCCGCTCACCTGCCTCAACAGCGACGCCGACCTCGTAATCCGCCCCAAAGGCAGATCTACCCCCCCCCCTCGCTCACCCGCCTACACGGCGGCATCGACCTTGAAGTCGCCCCGATGGCGGATTTACCCCCACCCCCTTGCCCACCTCGACGGTGGCGTCGCCTTCGTAATCCGACCCAGAGGCAGTTCTGCCCCCCCACCCGCCTCAACGATGGTGACGACCACCTTGATCCGCCCGAAGGCGGTGAATTCCCCCTCCCTGTTTGTCGTGAGTGGCCTCGTCGTGTAGCGGTGCCGAAGGGGGCAGCGGCAAAAAACCCTAGCAGCCGCCCTCTCATCCCGTTCCATCTCATTTTGGGCCGAAGGCCCAAGCCCTTTAAAAAACAATAAGCTGAGGGCCTGAAGCCCGCAGCCAATCTGCGGGCCTCAGGCCCGTAGGCTGTGACCTAATTAAAAAGGAAAGAAACTGCGGGCCTGAAGCCCGCAGCCACACTGTGGGCCTTAGGCCCGCATGCCAGATTTCCTTGAAAAATACAAAGGAAGGCAAAAGGGAAGCAAATGAATAAAAAGGGGTTATGGGGGCCCAAAAATCGAAGAAAAATTTGATTAAAATATGGGATGATAATGGGGAATTTGTGGAGGAAATTTGGGGCTCATGCGGATTATTTGGGGTATAAAAAAGGAAAACTATTTCCTTTCACAATGAATAAATAAGTAATTTGGGCATCATTCAAATTCTTTTGACCTAGCCCATAATGCACAACGAATTGCATATTATGATACCCCTTTTAGGATTATATTTATATGCATTACATCACTTTTTATGGCTCATTTTTGGATAAACTTATGCTAAGTTGTGCGGCATTAACTTAATAATTATAAAGATCATACGACCGCTTTGCCGTTAGTCACCTAACCTAACGTTGTATAACATCGCCCGTGGTCTGAATAATTATTAAGTATTTTAAATTATTATGTTTATCCTATTCAGAATCTGTGATGCCTGTGATGTGTTATGAAAATGTTGAATGAGCACAAATTTTTGCATGGATAGCTAATTGCGGTTTTCGATTGGTTGTTTAGTCCCACATTTTACTTTTCCTGTATTTTTCTTTTCTTTTGAGAGAAATTGTAGTGAGAAAATTAAGTAATGTCCAAGACCGATGACTACTTTCCATGGACGCGGAGGCCACTCTTGAAGCTGAAGAATATAAAAATGGGACCCATGAGGTTTCCAAAGTTGTATTTTTTTTTCCTTTCTTTTGTGTCATATGGACTGTAATATGGACTTTGGACATTTTTTATTTTATGTAGGACAAGCCGATCCACGCAATTAACTTATTCATTTAAAAATTACCTCCGCATGAAAATGTTTTATGTATTATTACTCCATGCAAATTTGTGCTCTGCTAGATAAAATGGCAAAAATCGCAAGCGTTAATTTCGAAGTGCTGGTTGCATCAGGCAGAAATTACTTGAGCTGGCAACTCGACGACGTTAAATTTCACCTGCGGGCTAAGTCCCTCATTTTTGATGTGGCAAAAGATGGAAAGGCGACAGACATTGAAACGGCACAAGCCATTATTTATATTCATCGCCATGTGGACAAGACCCTAAAAGCTGAATACCTTACGGTCGAAGATCCACTTGAGCTGTGGACTGCCCTTGAGGAAAGATATAAACATCATAAAAATGTTATACTTCCAAGGGCACGATATGAGTGGGAGAACATGAGACTGCAGGACTTTAAGTCCATAGCTGAGTACAACTCAGCTCCTTTTAGTATCACCTCATGCCTGAAGTTGTGTGATGAAAAAGTCTCAGAAGATTGCATGCTGGAAATGTTAGATCTGGATCTAAGCCTAAGGGGTGAATGGGCTAATAAAAATTATTTGCGAACTCAGGAAATTATTCAGGAATCATAGGCAGTTATAAGCAGATGCAGAAGTAAATATAATCAATCACAGAGTGCACAGCAGATTTATCCTAGTTCGGTCACACCCACGACATACGTCCAGCCCCGAAAGCAAATACTAGATTAATAATATTACTGGTACAACCTGTAGCTAGAGCACCCATCATACACTCACCTGGTTCTCCGTACCTGCACTCACCAAAGTTCTAAACAATACTAATCCTAGTATAAGCTCTCACTTGACTAGCCCCAACTAGTCAAGTCCATCTTGTCTAACACCAACCAGACAAGACCCCAAAAGTATCACACATATGGTAAAGTTTCTCCTACAAAGATCGCTATGCTACTACACAAATATAATAATAAAAGAGTTTAGAAAATCTCAGTTTGTGTAGCCATAGTCATCTCTGTCAATCAGCTCAGGTCAGACCAAGTCTGACAGGATGTCGTCGTCTGTCTCACGCCGTGGCTCTCCCAAGATGCTGTGGCCTCCTTCTTTGGCTTCGAAGCTTGTGTCAATGGATGAATGGGCCCTTGAACGTGCGGCCTAGAATATTGTCCCCTTGGTATGTTGCGTAATAAGAGAGGAATGGGCTATGTCAATTTGCGGCCTTGTGGGAGGTTGAAGCCTTGCGCAATGTTGGATGAGTCCCTTTGATGTGTTACATAATGTAGATAATCCCCTTTCTTTGTTGTGGCCTTGGATGGAGCTTCTTCTTCAAGTTGCTTGCAAGGGGATGTTGTAAGCTTGATGTTGCGCAAGGAGTAAGCAATGGAGCTTTGGCAATGGCGCTTTGGCCTAGGGTTTTGCGCAAGGAGGAAGCAATGGGACTTGCGACAAGGGTGATATGTAAAGAGGCTTTGGAAATGAGGAAGATGGAGAGCTTGGCAATGTTGCGCAATAGGAGAAGAAAGGCTTTAGACTAGCAAGTTGCACAAGGAGGAGGGAATGTAATTTTACAAGTTGCAGCCTAGGCTATTCTGTTTGTGTTGGCCGAAATTTTCCTCTTGGTTTCCCTATCTCAAAATATCTCTCTTTGGAAGATGGGTTTATATAGACGAGGATGGGATCAAATAAAATCAAATATAATCTTATTTTGAAGGAGATTTGTTGGAATCCTAACTTGAATAGGATTTGAATGAATCACCATGGAAGATCTCTTCTAGTCACATTGGATATGGAGTTTGAATTTGTATGGCTTTAGGATTAGAAATGGATCTCTTTTAATCATAATTGATTTGCATGAGATTCTCCAAATCTCTCCATCTTTGACCAAGTCTTTATTTGTGTAGGAATATGATTTGATTCATGCACCAATTGATTTGAATCAATTCAAATATGGATTTGAATTGATTCCCTCCTTATCTTCATCTTTGACTTAGTCCAATATGTGTAGCCATTATCTCCATCTTTGACCAAGTCCACTTTGATAATGAGTAACAAATTCTCTAGCACTTTGACTTAGTCTCTCTTTGAGTATTTGTGAGAGTGCCACTCCTGAAAAACACTTAGCACACACATCAAATCGTTCACACACGTTTGTTATCATCAAACACGAAGTCATCGATCGTTGTATCCAACAACACGTTGTATCCAACAATCTCCCCCTTTTGATGATGACAAACTAATATAAGATTTGAGCAATAACGATTCATAAAATATCATCGTGGCATGTGTGTGTGAAGTGTGATGATGGAGGATATATGCAACAAGTATAACAATGATGTTCAAATATACAAGCATGCTCAACAATATGACAATGATGTTCATACAAGCATGCTCCCCCTATATTCATGCTCCCCATCGAACATGTCACATATTCATTATTCATTAATATTCCCCCTTAAACCAATATTCATATATGCACATATAAGCATTAATGCACACAAATCTTCTCAATAATTTCTCCCCCTTTTGTTATCATCAAAAGTGTATAACGAAGTCAAATTTCATACCACATGCAAACTAAAGAGTATTTTAGATTCAACACACACTTGCATGTAGACATCAGTAGAATAAGCATTTCAAATTCAATGAAAATTATAACATATATTTCAACACATTCGTGTAAGTGTGATGATTAAACATTGAAGCACATGAGGATAACTTTTACGAAATCCAACCAAAACCAATCCACATTTTCCATGTAACCTGATATCATCTTGGATTGATTTTTCTCATCTCATTAAAAATGAGTTCAAGGTACCACACCCAAAAACATAGTCTATAAGGACTCTTAGATGTTGGGGTGGCATTGCTTGACGAGTATAACACCAATGCTAAAGATTACCCGTAAAGCATATGTTGGATACTCGTGGGTAGTATACTTGCCAAGGGTTGTATCCATTTTTCATATGGAGATATTTTCTTTCTTTTTCAATTTTTTGTGTGTCATATTCAATTCTTTTGTGCTCAATTTTTATCCATGGCAAGACACATCATATCCCTTAGATTTTTAGTTATTTTCCATCATACATTCACTTTCCAATATTTCATAAATGGTGTCTTTAAATGTACAAAAATATTTAATATTCGTGGAAGTGAAAGTGTAGGTGTAGAAATCATATTATTCAAATCACTGAACAGGTCATGGTTATTTAGAAAATCAAACATGCGAATGTAGCCATAACAATAATACATCAATTTTACATGGATATGATTATCATTTATTAATATCACTTAAATGATTCAAAAGAAAGATAAACATTAAGCACCATTTTTTGCTTTTTGTCTTTTTTTTATTTTTTTTATTTTTATTTATAAAGAACTAAACAAGCTAGAAAGCAAACAAACTAGCACACAAATAAGAACAAATCAAACACACACACAAAATGCTATGAAGGTATGCATTAAGTTCAAAGAGAAAAACCATACCTTCGCGTCGTTGTTTGGCTTAGGAACTTCATTAAAAATGTGACATCCAATTCATAGTTCCTAGCCACCTCCATCTTACCTACACGGAAGATGTTATGTGTGACCTTGGAATCCAACAAGGTCCACTCACGTTAGTCATCAAATTTTTAGGAACCCATATTTGCTTGAACTTAATGTTCTTGTTCCTATATTTGCAATAATAAGAGGTATGACCAACGCAACCACATGTAAAGCACTTTGTATGAATATTTCCAACTTTTGTTGTTTCAATGTGAACTTTCCTATATTTTGACTTTTCAACATTTTTAAAACCATATCCTAGTCCTCGCCTATTATTGCCATAAAGTTGATTTCCAAGAATAATATCCAACGATTGTTTTCCAATAGAAAATTTCTTTATGGACAATTCTAGATAAGTGACTTTGGATTTCAAGCACGCATTCTCATTCACAAGCAAAGTGCATTTACTAATAAAAGCTTTCTTATTATCATCTTCATTCTTTCTCACAATTTCGGCTTTATTTTCAAAATCATCCATTTTTTCTTTAAGCTCATTTTTTAGCATGCACATCTTCTCATTAAGCTCTCTAATCACATATTCACTTTCAGTTTCTAGTTTAATCAAAATTTGTTTATACATGCTAATCTCTTTTTTACAAAGTAGGACAAATGAGGCATTCAGCTTTTTCATGCAACCTAGATTTTTCCTTTTTCAACTAATTAATGGTAGAATTACATACCACAAGTTTTTCTTTCAGTTCATCTATTTCATTAAACATGTCGCAATTTTCTTGTTGTAGTTCACTATTAGAATTTCTAAACTTCTCTAGAGTGGATTCAAGTTTTTCTACAGTTGATTCTAGGCTTTCAATTTCATCTTGCATTTCTTTAAAAATAATCATAAGTTCAGATTTGGTGCAAGATTGTACCTCGTCGTGCTTTTCCATTAAGCAGAGGGAGGTGTGAGCAGTCTCCTCAATCTCATCTTCGCTATTGTCATCCCATGTTAACGCTAGACCTTTTCCTTTCTTCTCTTGTGGGCAATGCTTCAT